>VZRM01001683.1:192214-318808 GCA_013397955.1 Grantiella picta
TTATATAATATAAATAAAGATGCTGGGAGGGCTGGTGGTTCCCTGGGTCAGGGTCAGAGGTGTCAGGGCAGCCAGGGCAGGGCAGGGAAGGCAGCAGAGCAGGTAGGGCAGCCCCAGCCCTGGACATCAGGAACCTTTGTGGGAATGAGGACAAGCTGGTGCTGGGATGAGCTATGACAGGTGGAAACTATCCTACAACCTCCCTGGGACAAGAGCTGATGGTTTAGGGGCTGAAGTTGTGTCCTGAGCTATGAGCAGGATGGGGGGAATGCCAGGGACAGGCAGGGATATTATGGTCCCTGAGTGCACTCAGGGTCTCAATGGACATTCAAAGATAAAGTAACTCTTGAAAAGTCAGAGGCAAAGAAAAAAACTGGATACAACTCAAATAAATTCTAGTTTGATCATTAAAAGGAATAAATTTTTAATGGTAATAAAATTAACATTTTATTACCACAT
Source organism: Grantiella picta (assembly GCA_013397955.1). Classification (NCBI taxonomy): domain Eukaryota; kingdom Metazoa; phylum Chordata; class Aves; order Passeriformes; family Meliphagidae; genus Grantiella; species Grantiella picta. The sequence goes on from VZRM01001683.1 coordinate 192,674, forward strand.
AATGGTAATAAATTTAACATTTTTAATGGTAATAAAACTGATGCATATATTGATTGCAAAGAACTATTTCAAACTTATTCTTCCTCTAGAGAGGAGCACGTCCTCAAGTTTTTTTCCATGCGAATCCTCACTTGTTATTAACATTTGGTTTTAATCCACAAATCTTCCATGCTGATCTCAAAGCAATTGCCTTGTTTATAGAAATGTGGAATTGAGCTTTGCTAAATGATTTAGCATAATTTCTTGAATATAATTCAATTGGCTTGATCAAATAATTCACGTGACTTAGTTATTTGTAGTACATGTTTCAAGAATACTTTTTGAGTCATTTTTAATCTTCAGATTTCCTTCTGAGGATATACTATAGTTTAATTTATGGAAAAAATTTGGAAAGCCAAGATGTGGTGCTTTTGCACATATGCAGATATATTTTATTCTCTAATGTAATCATAAAGGGGTGTTGACCTTGCCACTTGTGAATGTTTTGGGCTTCATTCTGATCTTAGATGAAGCACGTATCAGATACAGTTATCATCATGTTATAAATATATCTCTATATTCAATCACATAAATGTCAGGCCTGGTATACAATCTGTCATTTGTAATTCTGAATACTAAGAGATGTGTCTAGACAAGTAATATAGATGCTGCAGAGATACAAAATCTAAATTCAACTCCAGAGCACAGGCCAGTTATAGGTGCTCCCCACAGACTCTAAAGTAATTGGATGGAATGCCATTAAAATGCAACCATATTAAAATGTTCCCTGCATTACCTTTCAACTACACAAAGACATGTAATAAGGCATCTAATAAGACTCTGAAGTCTAAAGCATGGCACCAGATCTATTTTCACAGGAGTCACACAAACTGTGGTTAAATCAGAAGTAAATTTCAATGTATTCTCTCCCATGCAGTTGCTGTTGTTGAGCCTTTGAATGTCATTTTAAGCTCTACTTTGAAAAGAGAAGAGGAATTAAAGGGAACCATTAACATTTTTAATGTCAGTTTTGGAAGTCTTTTTTTATGTTTATGGTGTTCCTGTCTCAGGCACTGTATAAACAAGTCCCGTCCCTAACTGGAATCCTTGCCCACATTCAGCCAAAGTCACAATGCTTTATAAATTCACTGGATTATTGCATCTTCAAAGGCAGGCACTTGTCAATGGGTCTTAACTTAATGCTTGAAGTTAAACATATGTTTAATAATGGTCCCAAATGAGGACCTAAGCTAAGTGCTTTGTTACAGCATAATCTATTCATGTTCCTATTATGGTGTTAAATAAATCATAAGTTACAGTCTACCTATTCTCACTAATTTTCTATAGGTATATTCTATTCTTTGGAATAATGTCTATGCAAGAGATTCCTTCTCAGCACTTTGAACATTATGACCGAATTTGAAAAGTCTACAAAACCACAGCAAAACAAGTTGACTTGATGTGTGGTGATAACATGGGCAGATTCATCTCTTGCTACAAATATGATGATCCCTGCAGTGGATTTTTAAAACTGGGCAAAAAAACTAATGTGTTATTTATCTGGTTCAACTATCTTTCACACTATAAACTGACTGCTTTCCCTCATGCAGCTACTCTAAAAAGAGTTATGTTAAGATTCACATCAAAGATACCCTGTTAGGATAAATATCCATGGTTAGGAAAAAAATCCAATTGATTCTTGCCCTCTTCCAGCTACCAAAGCTTTACTCAACTAGCAGCCTCTAGGAAAAACATCTTAATTTTTTATTTGTCTTCATGGTTTGACAGACTGCACTGCATCTGCCCAGACAGAAGAATTAATCAAATGGAATATCTTTGACAAAATTTGCCATCTGGTTTTGACTGCTACATGGCAGTGGAAAAGTTCTGTAAATACATTAACTGAAGACATTTATGGCAGCTCTGTATCATCAGAGCCATGTAACAATGACAAAATCCACTGCTGAACCTGACCTGGAATATTTCATATTATTTTTATTCTCCACATCATCTTGAAGCTGTTTCTTACAGAACTCTAACTGTAAAGATCACGTTTAGTATCAGATTGATAGTAGCCCCCATCCTATGAGTCAATTGACCTATCACCCTACAAGAAGTCCAGAATTGTTTTGAGAGAAGAAGACTTTTAAGATCAAGTCTTAAGCAAGGTGACAGAATCAGATCCATTCTATTTCATGCTATTTATTTCAATGCAATAAAAATTAATTTTGGAGGCAAAACCAAGCCTGGTGAGTCATACTCTAAATGGCCTGTCCTCCTTTGCAGATGCAGTTTTGTACCACATGACAGGCATGAAATCTCTGTTTCCAAAAAATTCTACAAAATTATAGTTCTCAATAATGTGTAGTACTGGGCAATATCCTTTGGGCTATAAGGTGAAATATCAGGTACATAAGGATTTTTTTAGTTTCTATAATCTGTGAAATGTTTTCTTTTCCTCAGAGCTCATATTTTATTTGTTTTGAATGTGAGACAAAACATTAGGAAAGGCCTGGAGGGAAGTCTAGTACACAAGTGACTAGTAACAGTCTAATCTCCTTTTACTATTGGAGGAAAACATGTTTTGGTTTCTTTCTTCTTAGTCAAGTAAACAGATAAATATATTTCCCCTGGCTTCCATTACAGCAAGTTGGCAGTTACAGAAGAATCCTTTCAGTTTTGATTTCCTGTCAGCTTTACTAACAAATGACCACAGAGTACAGTATTCTCTTGGTGTAGTTTTTATAGACTCTGTGCCTTAAAAGAAGCCTTTTTTGAATGAAATTGCTATATGTTCTCACTTGGAGGGCTTGGTTTGTTTTCTGCATGAGTAAATTTCTTCTTCAAATGAATGTGTGAAATTAGGAAAACGATAGGAAGGATGTGGCCTGAAAAAGAATATTTTTTTAAAAACTTTTCTTCCCTTGATTTTCATCTTCTGAGCTGGAGTCAAAAGACTAGCTAAATTCAGATACAAACATAAACTGGTTCAGACCACTCTTTCAGTTTGCCCATAGCAAACAGAAAAACCAAACCAAACCAGCTCCATGTGCAAAGGGCTGATCTCAGAGAAGTCAGTGGCGTGCTGCTGAGAGTTTTTAGCAGAGCTTGCTGAAATTTTCCCCTCAAAGTTGAGTTTCTTCTCTTAGATTTATCTTTCAAAGAAAGAGACCTGACAACAATATGGCTCATGAGTTGTGGTCAGAAGCTATGTGGATCCTAAGCTTCTCTGTGGCCACTCCTATGGGCTGGGACCTAAAATTATTGCGCTGCTTTCTCACACCTAAAATGCCCTGAGGGTAGCTCCTAACATTTGTCTCTGCAGAATGTTTGTTTCAGGCCAGGCATCTATTCACTACTCATGTGCGGGCAGTAGCCCATCTTGAAGAGCAATCAAAAGCCTTCTGTATGAGTAATATTCTTTACTAACAATTCTTCTCTTTTCCAGAGTGAATTTTCTTTGTCTACTCTCACACACCACAATTGTCTTTATAGACGCAGTCTCTGAAGAGAGTGAGGCAAATGCAGAAACACCACTCTACTCCATGCCTTTGCTGTATTTTGTTCTTCAGCACATGTTTGCTCAAGTATCCCCTCGGTCTGTTTTCTGCAGAAGGAAAATGTCCTGCAGTGAGTGCTCTGTGCTGTTGCTGAGTCTGCACCAAGGGACACAGATAGCAGCGTGGGGCGGGGGAAAGGGGTGAGAGACACAAAGTGACTTCATCATTTCCACCCTTACAGAGAAGATAATGAGCAAAGCCCTTTCCAAACAGAGAAAGTGAAGTGTCTTCAGACAGCAAAGGAGGCCAAAAAAACTGCCAAGAGTGGATTGAAGAGAACTTTCCAAAAAGCTGTCCTTAGCAGACCATAAATCTTACCCAGAAGACAGTTCAAACACAACACTTGCACCAGCCCTACTCTTCCCTGTTTATTTTCTTCCTGTCAGCATTAAAATAGAATAATAAAGTACCAGACAAACAAACAAGGCAAACAAGAAAATAAGCAAGAAAACCCAGTAGAAGAAAAAGATTTGGAGACATGGTCTGTCAGCAGTGTTGAGGAGTCCCTTGGATCACTCTGTGCAGCAGCCTCTGCAAACACCCCTGCCTCACCATGTCTGATCCAAGAAAGGAATTCATAAACTCTTCTTAAGTGTCTGAAATAACCATTCAGAGGATATGGGAATGCCAAGATTATATTTAAATATTTAACAGGGAAGCATATCCAGAGCTTTTGTTTTATGCTCGAGTGAGGTGTTTCCCTGTAAGCTTTGGCTGTCCAAGATCACATCAGTGTCACAGATTCCTTCCTGCATTTAGTTGGAAGTTGCTTTAAAAATGAGGAGTATTTTACTCTCTTAAAGAAATTGACAGGGAAATGGGGAGAAAATTCCACCCTCCTCACAGTAAATTGGGAAAGATAGGAAACGCTGCTGCCAATTTTGAAAGGCAATGCAAAATACATACCCAAATAGGCAGGGAAATACCTCTTTGGAGGAAGCCACACAGAGTGTGAGCCTGGGGAGGTAAGCAAGAGTGCTGGAGGGAAAACAAATGGATTTCAGTTGGAAACCAGCCTGGTCTCTGTCAAACATACCAATAAAACTGACATGTTCCTGCAGACTGAGTTGGTGAGATCTGCATGTCATGATTGGAAAAAGTGCTGATAAGAAAATGTAGCAGTATTAAAGCAAAAGCCAGTTAAAGAAAACTGAAAAGCCTTTTCGTTGATTTTTTTTCTCCTTTTGTTTTCCAAGCATGTGTATAAATCAGGCAGGAAGGTAGGGCTTAAAAAAAAACTTACATAGGAAGCTGAAGGAATTAATGTTCAGGGATTAGTGTTAGGGAGTTATATGAACTAAAAAGTTGCTAACACTGAGAGACATCAGAGGGGATTAAAAAACACAGTTCTTGCAAATACAGCCTGGAGTCTCTGCTAAAATAAAAAAATAAAATAAGGTGAGAAGTCAGCCTGGGAAAACAGAACTTTAGAAGAGACTTTTAGCCAAATTAATTAAGATAACAGCCCAGAGAGAGCTCCAGTGAGGAAGCAGGTTTCTACAGGAAGAATATTTGCTTTTAAGACAGCTTTAAAATTAAGGCTAGCCTCTGGTGATAGCTACCAAAAATTAAAGTGGAATAAAAGGAAAAAGAAATCATCCAGAAGGATCTCCCGAGGGCCATGCACTCTTTCAATTAGCAGTGTAGTTGCAAGTGGTTAGCACTGATTCCCTAAAACATTTGGGCATTTCAAGGGCCAAGGCTGAGCCTGTTAATTTCTAACTTTTGGGGCTTTCACATGCAGGTCACAGTTATACCAATGTGTGCAAACTATAACACAGATGGCTGAAAACTAGCCAGACCTACTTTGTCTGCTTCCAGGACAGTAAACAGCAATTCTAGATCTTGTACATTGCTCCAGGAAGAATAGATACATGTGTATCTGCACACATGGGCACATGCATATAAAGTGATATGCAAACATGCAATCATTACTGGACTGAGTGGACTGGTTTGGATCCAGCTAATCCAGAGCATAGCCAAAGGATAAGAGGTATTTAAGGTTTTATTCCAGCTCAGGCTCTCACTGCAAAAGTTTGTCATCACAAATGTGCCAAATCAGGATATTAAAAATTTATACTCCTGGCTGTCACCATTAAGCTTCCCCTTGTTATTTTTGGTTAGTTTGAAAGTGAGATAAGTGCTCCTGGTAGGATGACCTGTCGTCTCATGCTGTCTTGTTCTTGTACTAAGGCACTTGAGTTATCACAGCACTGGGACAAGGAAACCCCCAGGTTATAATGCCTTTCCTGAAGTATGTGTGTAGACTGAGAATTTGTTAGTTAGTCAGCTCAATCCCATTGTGAAAGCATCCATGTGCATTTGGGAGAGTGTTACATGCACTTGTTTCTGTGTCCATGTGTAATTTGTGTGCTTCTAATGCAGAGCCACATCAAACCTCTGGCAATTATGGCTGGTATGGTACAGATAGCTGTGGATAACTCCCCAGGCCTTACTGGTGTGGGGTATGTAGAAGCCATCTAGCCACTAGAATATTCCTTTCCATGAACCAATGTACTTGATGGCAGGTTCAGAACACCAGGGTGGATAGCTGAAGGCTGAGCTGCAATGAGTTTACACCTCCTGGAGGTATTCTGAGGACTTTTTCTGAATATGTACAACAGAAAAAAAATGAGGCTATGTGGGGACTTTGCCGACAAAAACACAGGCTTCAAAAAAATTACAGGATCAGGCTATAATTAGGACCCATAGGCCCTGTGAGGATGCACAGAAGTGGAAAACAGAGGCTTTCAAGTGAATGCTTAATGCAAATCTTCCACAACTTACACTGCTGTGAACAGCAAATTTTCTGAGCTTTAATTTAATAAAAGTTAAAAAAAAAAAAGTAAATTAAAAAAAAGGAGTTCTGTGATGGCAGTTTTGTAACTGCTCTGTGAAGTTAGAGCACTGTTAAACACAAGGCTGAACAGCAGATGGCATATTTACGCCCAAGACATGAGACTGTTGTTGACACGATTTGTAATAGCAATGTTGATGTAAATGCATATTTGCTCATTGTGTGTATAATGCTGACATTAATCCTCAAGAAAAGAAAACCATCTGGAATTTTTTTAGTCAGAATAATATGAACTGAATTAAATACTATAAACTCACATTTTGCTGAAGACAAAACTTCTCTCAGTCAAAGAGAAGGACTATATCCTTATTTGTGTTTTACACTAGCCTCATCTAATCCAGTGTACACCTCTAATGTATTTACCTTATTTTTGATAAATTTTTACTAATTGCACTGTCCTCTATATATTTTTTCTCCCAGTAGAGTATATTAAATAACCCAGTTGAGGTCAACACTAGCTTCAATAGACAAAATTTCAGATATCTTAAGCAAATGACATCTCTTGGACTATAAAGTGGTACATTTTTTTGCTCTGGTGGGTAGTTTTTCCCTAAAGAATTTATTCTTTTGTGTATAAAGGCTACACTAATAGCAACTACATTCATCCTGGGTTTTAAAACCATTGTTGTTGATCTTCTTCTTCTTAATAATTTATAATAACAAAATTATTATTTATGTGAGAATATTTGAATAGTAAGCAAATGAACCAATTCTTATCTTCAATTACACTCTGAGCAAAGTTGATTGTCTGAGGTGGAACTTTGATGCCCAACTTTGAAATAAAATGTATATTTTCTTCCTCTGCCGCTCTCTAACCATCTGAAATATGCACTGAGCACTTTAAGTCAGGATCTGAACCAGCTCATTAAAAGGTCCAAAGGATTCAGAAGGAAAATTTAGGACATATCCATTAGCCCTAGATTGGACTAAATGGTGTTTTAAAACAGTGTTTTGACAGCGATTCCAATGCAAGTAGGATCAGGTCCTCAGACACAGAAGCACAACTTGTCCTATACCTTCTGTGAAAATATGGAGAAGTCATTGTATCTTCCCAAGTCTTCTCAAAAAAAGCGAAGTAGATTTAGCTATTAAGCTATTCCATTGCAGCTTTTCACACCATATATCTTATGTTATAAAAATTTAGACAACTTGAAAAAAAACACTTTTTATTTTAAGGTTTATTTTGTTATTAATCTTTTTATGGTTTGACTCTTTCCTCCCAGCTGTTTTCTTTCCTATTTATTGCACGTGGGTTTTATTGGAACGTAGCTGCCCAGAAGTCGGTGCTTTTGAAGGCAGAGTGGATACACAACTGAACCCTACTAAATGGCCTGCTCTGTTTACATGAGGCTTATTAAATAACACAGAGCAGAACGCAAGCAGTGAGCATCAATGTGAGTTTCCATCATTTATCATCTGCAGATTACAGTGTTCTTTCAGCTACCAAAGATAAAGCCATGACAGAATGTAATATGAAAGCAATATCCCTTTAGAGATTTTTGTGGTGCAAATCACTGTACAAGCATTTAATTCTGATGGCTCCCAGAAGACAGACAGGTCACCTGAACATACTGAACACTTTGAATGTAAAACTATAGCAAAATATCATTTTGACATACGGATTATTTCTAGATTTTTATAACTTTGGAAGTATTCCTGCATGGTTGAAGTTATTACAAGCTTCCTACTGATTCCAGGAGCTCCTGATAAAATCCACTAATTTTGTAAATAAATTACAAAACCCGCTTTTTTGGAAGTGAAAGTGATGTTTGATGAAAGAAAGTAATGTTTGCCACAGAAAACTGAGAATCAGATTTCAAACACTCTGCATATGACTCTATTTGAAAAATGATTCACTGTTGTTATAACCGGAGCAAATATATATTTAGATCATCAAAATCACAGTGTAACCAGGAATGCTTACAACTTTGAAATTTCAGCTGGATAATGACAAAGAAGTAATGAACTTACTGTCCCTTATTTGAACTCACCAGAATGCTCTGATGTTATAAGAGTTTGACAATCCTTGGCCCTGGTCTGGTGGGGTTACTAAGGGTGTTGCTTGCTTCCTTTTCTGGTAGCTGCTGGCTGGTTGTGGTATTAACTGCAGCAGCAGCACCAAGGTTTTTTGCAAGTTATTGCTCTCCTTTGCACCATCTTTTGTACCATCAGTCATATTAAGTGATACTGTGAGGGGAGCCCTTTCCAGAAGTGTAAAGTATAGTTATATAAATAAGTAAAATTCCAAGCCTCTCTTACTGAAATTGCAAGGAACTAAAATCCCTTGGAAAATATTTGTTTAGCTTGAGCACATCCTTTCCACTGCAAATATACTCTCACTGTAATAGGCTTAGTCCATTTCCAGTGCAGAAATTAGTCAGAAAGGTCTTGGGAAATCTCAACAAGATCACTATGTATTTGCCTCTCTCTTTCATTATATTTTCAATTCTGCTATTGGACACTTGAGGATCTTTAAAGCATCAGTCCTCCTTACTCTGCACATTAAAATCCCTCACTGGAATTGGAACTGGGGGACTTGCAGTGGGGTTTTGACCTTCTTCTTTCAATAAGAAATGTAATGCTAATTAAGTTGTTTTTTATAAAATACTTTATTAAGAATAAGAGTAAACAAGGTTACAAAAATACCAACTTTATTAACTAATGAAGATGTCGTTAATTACAGAAGATTTGTATTACAAGTTATAACCACAGTGTTCCCTTTTCATTAGGCATTCAGCAAGTTGTACTTTATGGGAGCATTATTTTTCCCACTTCAATAAGAAAAAATACTTTTATCATACACTAAACTCCACAGGCAGCTCCCTGAAGTTAGATCCCATGCAAGGAAACACCACATATAAATGCCCAAGTGTATGTTTAAAAAGGAACACCAGAAAATTTGAGGGTGAAAAGCCATGTCAGTTCCTGCCAGCAGCCCCAACATTCAAAAACAGTAATATACCAGTGCACACAAGGGAGGAAGAAAATAATTGATAAGGAGGCAAGGCTAAGGAACCAATCCAATAGGCTTTACACAGTCTCCATGGGGGATGACTGGTTTACAACCAGACTTCCAGAAGGATGATGACAAAGCCTCAACTCCTGCTGACGTTGCCTGAGAACTGAGACTCTTTGCACAAGGATCCATGGGGAAAAGCACTGAATAACTCTTAGGCCCTGCTCTTTTGACAATCACATTTACTGAATTCATGGGACACTTTGCCTGAGTAGATTTTGACCCCTAGAAATATATTTGGACCCTCATCTGAAAAGCTCTGACTGAAGTGAGTAGCTCTGTCAAGTACATTGGCATTACCTGCAGCAAGGGATTGCAGAATGCCCCAGAGAATTTTAATCTTAAACTAGAGAAGAAGATTTCAGCAGTAGCAGCAAAAATCTAGACCAGTACATTCCCAATGAGAGCTACATTTTTCTCTGAGGGTCATGAGGTTTACTAGAGAAAAAGAGATAGGGGGAAAAACTTTTTTAAGGGAAAAATGTTTTCTTTAAGAAAAGGGAGAAGCCAGTTCCAATGCCCAAAGAAAAGAGTAATTAAGTTAAACTAACTTCAGTTGCACAAAATCACCTCTAAAATTTTAATTCCAAAATTTCATATCCAGGTATTACACCTTTCAGACATCAGGGATTAGTTACAGCAAGGAGAATGAGAATGAAATTCAATGGAGTTTAAGAATGTCCTTAGATAAGAATTTAAGTTGTGTACCCTTTATTCTGATTAAAATCACATTTATGCAATAAAGTCCAGATCCCACTGAAGTTAGTAAGAGGCTTTCCAGCAATTTAGATGGGCACTAGATCAGGTTCCCTTGTTATAAAAGAAAGAAAAATATTACAACAGTGAAAAAATATCTATAGAGTGTCCTTTCTTAAGAGAATCCTGTAGTTATAACAGTTGCCTGGTACGGTACCATTGGTACCAACAAGAAATATTCACAGGAATAAATGAAGTACAGATTCATTACCACATATCATTATTCTTCTCTTCCCTTGCTCTTCAGGATCTCAGGTGCCCTCCATTCTGAGACAGGGCGAGCAAAAGTACCTGGTGAGCAAGTGCATACAAACTTGTTAAGTTCTGGAGCATCAACTCTGCACAATTTATTTTACTGAGGCACTGCCCAGAACAAACAGGTAAAAATCCTTACACATTGTCTAACAAAAAACAGTATTTTTATCATATATATATATGTGTGTGTGTGTGTGTGATATATATATATATATAAAAATCACAGTCTTCTGCACAGCAGAAGCTTATAACTAAAATATTTTAGGATTCGATTTTTTTAGATAGACATAACAAAATGCCTGCAAATATAATACAGTGAGCACATAACAATTCTTAGAATACAAAGAGTGAACATGGAATTGTATATTTTATCCATATTCTACTTGTGGCTGAGAACAAAACTCACTTGGAGTTTTTTAAAAGTCTCTGTTAAAAATTTAATCCTGTCAATAAGGTATGGTCAGTATATACTTAGTACAAATACACTCTTCACCTACATGACAATAATTAAGTGTAAATACAACAGGCTAAATCCTGCCCTCTTTAGGCCTGGTAGGTAAGAGAGGCCAAGGGGAGCATGAAGCTTTCAGATGTGGCCAGAACAGATCGAAACAGACTGTCTGCATAGCATCCACAACCTTGAATCTGCTGTACAGAGAAGTCACGTCTTGTCCAAAGAGACTATTTACATCAGGAGGAATTTCAGAAGCTCAGCTTGCTGAAAGACTTCTTCCCATGTGCCAGTAGAGTCCACTGCATGTGTGACACAAATCTCAGCAAGCCAAACCATGCAAGCATGGGCTGAAATCATCCCAGCTCACCAGGAGATGTAAGCATACTTGAGTCCCACTGAAGTCAAAGTGCACTGCTGAAGAAGATTTGGTGAGTCAAGATGAGGCCTGTCTACCAAGACAGCTCCCGAAGTGGTTCCTTTCAGATAGGGCAGAATTCAACCCTGCATCTTCTGCATGAAATGTCCTTTTGTGTGTCTACATCAGGGTGTCAGCCTCTTGGCTATGCAGTTAGATATGATACACAGACCAAACGCTACAGGAAATATTTACAATTTACACAGTCACAAGTGAAGTAACAGTGCCGTTACTTATGCAATTACATGTACAGTAGTAAAACTAACAATTGGATATATGTCGTATCAACTTTCCAGGAATTAAAAGGTAATCAGTGCCACCTATAACAACATATTTGTACAATACCTCCAGACATAAAACTAAATGCCTACAGGAGAACAAGCCCTTTTCATAGATAACGACTTTTTGTTCCCTTTCCCTGTCATCATGAAGGAAAATGATTGTCCTATATACAGGCAGGAAACAAGCAACTAAACTATTGGTGATGGTGCCCATATTAAATACAAGATCATATCAATCTCTGCAATCATTTTATTATCCTGAAAGGAATTATACAAAGGATAGAATTTGGTCCAAATCTAGTTAAGGTTTTATTTAAGTTCTTAGGTCTCTGAAAAACTATTAATGTATTACTTACTTTTCCCAGTCTTAAGTCTCTCAGCCAGGTGCCAGATTCAACTGTTCTTTTTCCTGCTGTAAATGCAGAGTTTCATGAAATAACTAGAATTAACTGAATTTTTAATACTTGTCTGCTTAGGAAGATTTGGGCATATTTGATTGAAATTTACTTTAATGCCCAAAATAGCTAATCGGGATTACTTTTTCAAACTGTACAAAATGCTGTCTTTAGCATTGCAAAGCCACAGTTATTTCTGGGTCAAACTTCAAAGAAATGATAACATTTTACTAACCAAAATGGCTTTTGAGATATCTGTGAGAGGACCACATGTACAGCAAATGAACAGAATTAGAGTCTGTAAGCACTGTGTAAAAGAAAGTGGTAGTGACTTCTATGAGAACTCTGCTTATGGCAGTCTTGTCAAAGTCCATCAGTAATGAAAAGATTACTTAATAAAGATTTTTTTTTAATAAAATACTGAAATCATTGACCTCTTATAAGGGGGGAAGAGAAATATGGTCATAAATGCTGTCCTTGACAGATGCATATATCTCTCAGTAGGGCTTTTGTCATATATGAAGAGAAGTATATGTCTCATAGAAAGAATACAATGTGTTAAGTAGAACTATAATTTGTTTCTCCTTCTAAGATAATCTGAAAAGCAGCATGAAAGAGGTCATATGATCTATTTCTACAAAACCATTTATCACCTAGTAATAATGTCTTTGCCAAATTGTTTATCCATTCAAGTATCTTCAGGAGATATGTCACCATACTTGCATATACTGTAAGTCACTCCAACATTTATAAAACAACACGGATAGACAAAAACACCAAAAACACCCATAAATATTAAAAGAAGCTCAACAAACTTGACTATCAAGTACTTAAAAAATTGTTGATCTTTACATTACACGTTAATTACACGCTGTCCAAAATCTTTCAGCTGAAGCTGTTGAGTTTTTCAGGGTTTTCTGTAGGTCATCATAATCTTGTGTATCCACCGGGAATAATATGAGACCCGAACAAAAATCCCAGGACGATTTCGAATGGCACATCCACGGCCAGGAACAATGACACCAATTACTATCTTCAGCCTGTTTTGTTCACAAACCAAGGGACCACCATAATCTCGCTAGGAAAAAGTAAACAGAATGAATGTCACTTTTCAAAATGCTTCAAGACACAGCTCCCACCTGTCTACTACTGACTGGCTTCTTTCAGGGATGACATGATGCATGGGCAATAGTGTTATTCTTGCCATAGGACATAAACCAACTTCCAAGATCTTTTTCATCACCAGAACTTATGAGAACAAGTGTCAAAGTTGGCCTCTGACCTTTGGTTCCTTTCCATGCAAATTGAGCTCTGTGATCCATCTTAACATGTGATTCCAGTGACTTCAGATTTCCTTCACCTTTTTCAGCTACCTGCAAGCCTAATATTTGTTTAGGTAAATATAAACCAGATGAGCAGAATGTGAGCTGACTGATAAACATCTTTGTTATGATGACAGGCTTTGCATCAAAGACTACTGAAAAATTCAAGTTAGTATCTTTCAGTCAATCATCTTACAAGACCCTAGGATGAGAATCTAGATGTACTAATTGGGAGGGGGAATAAAAAACACAATAAAAGGCAGTGGTTTTTTAGACATTATTTTGAGACATATCTTGTTAAAATTATATTTTTTGTTATCCTTAATGAATGAGACACATATACACCAGCTTATGCATTTTCTGAAAATTTGGAGTATGACCTGCTGAGATCAGAGTTAGATACAATCACACAGATCTGGCACTTGAACATAGAAACTGCAGTTTTTGCCCAGGCTAAAGGTAGACTGGACCCAGGAAACTCACTGCAAAACGAGACAACAAATGCTCATATCAGATAGAGAGTTATTGTTTCAAAAAATGAAATATGACAATTAGCATTGCATTCTCTCTGGATCACCAGAGAAACAACAATGCTTGACCTTTATTTGGTTTGGGACTTTTTTCTGACTGACGGCAGACTAGTCCATGAACAATGAACTGTGTCAGTGCCATCACAGTGCCTCATAAAACACTTTCAGGAGTGGAGTTTCACCTGCCAATCTGATTTTGTTCCTCTGCCTGTTCTCTGCTGAGGCAAGTAGCTTCAAAGGAGAACTTAGGGAGCAGGAAACTGCTCAGTGATTAAGACTGATTGCTAATATTAATTAAGTCCATTTCTTCTTGCAGGGGAAAACAAAGTGCAGGATCCCAGCAGATTTTCATGCAGATGTTTCATTTATAAGCCTTGACAAGTCTAAGACCTCATTTACAATTAAATATTTTATTTTGAATAAAATACTTTGCAACAAAAAATGATCCCATGGAATATTAATAACGAATGGAAGAGGCCTCAGATTTATGAAGATGACCTCTGTTCCCCATGATTTGGTAGTACCCTTGGGTAGAGAAAATTTTACTACGTGGTTAACATCGGTATTAGGAAATCAACAATTCTATTCCAGATAATAAATACTCAATAATGTTCATTACTTCCCTCCTTCTAGATATCCTCAGACAGATTTTCCACCAAAAAAAAAAATCTTCCTGTAAAAAATTAATTAAAGCTTTTCTCCTCAGATGTCTTTTCTCCGTCATCAAAACTAGTGCTAAGCAAAACAACTGTATCAAACTATATGACCACTGAAGTAATTCTCCTGTCCTCACCAATATGTTGCTCAGGCTTGATTAGGGAGACCAAAATGCTCCAAGCTTCTGACTAAAAAAACCCTCAGTACATTTTTGGATCTTTCTCCTTTCTTCCTAACTTTGTCAACTCTGTTGAGTACTGACTGTTAGGTGTTTTGCATGCAATACCTCATCTAAATAAGAAGGTAAGTTTGTCCAGCCTTTGCTTTCTACTCGATCAAAACACACACCTATTGCTAGCACAGAGACCACCAAGGCTCTTATTATACAGAACACGTTTGTTTCAGCCTAGTGAAGTGTTTTAGTCATATGAGTATATTTAAGATTCACGTAAATCTTTCAATGGTGTGGTAGCACAGTGAAATTGAAGCCATTTCTCCACTCTGACATAAAATAGAACACTTGTAACACAAATAATTTTCTAATGCAAAAGTTGAGTGCAGTGAGAATAATTATTAAAAACCTCCAGTAAATTATTTTTGGGAAAGAAATAGCCAGAGCACTAAAAAAATATTAGGAAGTTTAATATTTACCTCACAAGGCCCAGCACCTATGGTTTCAGCCACTGCACAGATTTCAGACTCATTCACAGTGATCTTCCCTTTGAGATATTGGTTGCATTTCTCATTTCCCAAAATAAACAGGTTTGCTACTCGTAGAAGGCCATCATAGTTAACCACTACAATTGAAAAGAGAATTAAAAAATTATTCCATTTTAGGAAAAAAAATGTAATTCAAGATACAGTCTAGATAAATTGTAATTTCAGTTATTGTACTTTCTCTACAATACTCACATTTTTGTCCAGCCCCACTGTTATCATGCTTTTGTATTTGGATTTCTTATATTTTCTGCAAAAGGGATTTGCCAGACTTTTTTTTTGTTTTCGTGTCTGTTCAGTTCTCTGAGAATATGTTGTTAAGTTTTTGGTATTAGAATAAAGGGCTGGGTAACTGGGCTTATGCTACAGCTCACCAGCAGCTTACCCAGTCCTCAAAGAAATCAGAAAAAGAGCCTGAAAATGTTATCACTCCCATCAGTGAAGGGAGGATTCTGCTCCCTGCCTCAGACATGAGTTAATGTGTAACAGGGCCTGCCACTGCCAAGGACGTGTGACTTGAAAAATACTGCAGCAGAGTGGAGTTTTTCTCACTCTGTGCTGGCTCAGCTACCCTGAATGACTTTGTGCCTGCAAGGGCATAGCCACAGCCTTGTGCAATCTCCATTCATCAGTGTGAAGGTCAGGAAGCAGGAGCCCTGTGGAGCTCACTCTTGTTCTACATGTCGAAAGACAAGCCTGTACAAGCTGCAAAGATAAATAAAGGGTCTGGACCTGCCCATTCTCTGCACAGCCATCAAAAGAAAATGCCAAGCTTGCCCTCCACTGACTTATTATCCTGTTTTCTTGAAAAAATGGATGTACTTCTTCCTTCCCTGACCAGGATTCTGTGAGGATTATAATAAGTAGTGCATAAAATATAGCACAAAGTCCTCGGATGACAGATGTTATGTATTTACTCTATTACGTAACTCCACAACATTGCAAATTCCTTATCAGTTCTCTTAAGCTGAGCTTTCCTGTGATGCTGTTCTGTGCTCCAGCCCCATGTCCCTGTCCCCCAGACAGCCAATGCCCCCAGAGGATGGCTAATATGGACATGCTGGGAACATCAAAGGCAGTCATTTGGGAGAGGGCTGGTACAGATTAATTGCCACCCACAAAGAAATGGCAGAGTAATGGCTACAAGGAAGACAGCCTCAGAATCCCAGCCTAGTTTCTGCTCTGCTTCCAGGACAGTGTGAGTATATTGCTGCTGCTTACTCAGGGTCTGTGGCAAAACAACATTTGAGCACAGTAAATATTGGAGTAATTATTGTCAACTGGCAGCTATTAACTTTTTATCAACACATAATTAGCCAGATATAGCATTTACCAGACTAAATAAATGTCTGTTCTCCCACATATTTGTATTTTCTTCACACAAAACTGTGTTTAATAAACATTAGTAAGGTTGCAAAGTCAAGTACTCAAAAGTTAGGAAACGCCAGACTTAGAGTTGCCTGTGCATCCCTAGTTCACTGTCACTGTGCATGTTAATAAAGTCTTTGATTATATGTTTCTGTACTAGTTTTTCCAAAGGGGTCTGCTTTGGGATACAGAAAGAGACTGCTCAAGTAGATGAACAAGAATTTGTCAAAAAACCCTGTTAACATTCTGCAGAGCAATTCTGCTATTTTTTTAAACATGTAGATCAGTATTTTTCTCTAATTAATTCCTTGAAATGTTTGAAGCATTTTGCCTGTTACTGAAACAACAACAAGAAGAGACTAGTAGAAAGTATTTAATATTAAATTGACTTGGATAAAAGGCTCAGAGATTTACAACATTAGAAGAAAACCCCAATTCTATTTTATAATAAGAAGTGTTGGACAACTGTGGCATCAGGCAATACCAGCAGCCTCACCTATAATGACAAGAGGAAGTAAGTTGTCAACGTATTCATTTAGTTTTTAAAAATAGTTTCTTACATCCAGTGTATCCCCATCCATAAACACTGCAGCTGGTCTTCTCTGGAATGGTACATCCAGAAATGGGCAATCGGATTATTTCTACAAAATTTGTCAGTATAGCAGGTCTGAAAAGATGAAAAAAAAATAATAGATACAATGGATTTTACTTAATCTTCTAAAATATATTTTAAAAATTACATTGTCTGTTATAGACCACAGCAATTAAAAACTGTGCCAATGCTTTTCCTTTAATTTTCTGTCTTTGAAGACTATGATAGATTCTTCTACCTATTTTTTGTGCTACAGCTGCTAACTGTCAAAAACTCTTGAAATGCTGTCACCACTTTTATGCTATTTAACTTGGGTTTTAATCTTAAAAGTAAGTAGTGATGGAATTTCATTTGAATATATAGGTTTGTTAATATGGAGAAAGTTTGAAGGCTTGTGTATACACAAGGATCTTAGCTACAATCTGGTGCTTATTCTACAAATTAAAACCATACTCCATGTGGGTACTTTGTGGGTTTTCTTTAAATCTGCCAACAAACCTAAACATGGTTATCAGGAGAGAAAATGCAGGCAGGATTTTTCAGAGTAGCGTCTGTTTTCTGAGTAACGTAGATGGACCTGTACTTCTGCATCTATCAAGTAAAATTTCTTTCAGTTGGAAGTTTACGCCATGGAGAGAGCATCTGTAGTGTTGGAGTCAGTAGAGCAATGTACTTGCAAATCTCATTTAGGAAGAATCTCACACATCATATGAAAACCCAGGAATTCACAATAACAGCTACTAACCTGCTAAGTTTCAGTAAGACCAAATCTGACCCTGCAGGGCCATATACCAACTGGGAGATATTCCGGACTTGCCTGTGCTTCTCCTCTCCCTTTCCTTTGATATTATGGACTCCAAGCCACGCTTTGTAGTCTTTTAAATCTTTGTACCTAAATGAGACAAAGTTGGTCATTATTTTGCTGACTATATAACAAAATAAAAAACTCTGCTTAGTATGATTATGCTGGAAGATCTTAACGAACCCTCTTCAGCAAAAATGGCTTTATGCTGCCAACTGCGATTCCAAAATCAACATGCTTGGATGTAAGTTTTTGGCCTGAGGCCATTACATAATTTCATCTTTAACTGTTACTAAAATTTAATTTTTGTTTCATAATAGTGTCCAAACATTTAAATCATTGGACAGTATGAACCTTTGAACTTTTTTTAGATTTACACAAGTTTTCTATTTTATTTTGTGCAGTTAAGCAGAAGCATGAGATTATTCTCATAAAGAGGCAATTGTCTAACCATGACACTTGGAAAATCTATCTATGCTTCCATGTAAAATAGCCAGGGCTATTTAGATTTACAGCAATAATAACAGAAAATAGCAAGGTCCCACGGGCCTTTTATATCAGAAAAGTGGTGTTAAAGCCAAACAGGAGGGAAAACTGCTGCATTCAAGTTGAAGAAGTGTTGTGCTGATAAGCTCCTGAAAATAGATGGATTTTAATATTGCAAAGCTACAGAATACTGTACCGAGACGGGAAACACTGCCTTGCTGTAAGAACCCACTCTTCCTTTATCAAAGTACCACCACAGATATGCTTATTCCTGGGGGAAAAAAAAAAAGAATAAAGGTTAAAAAAACTCGAAAAACAAGCACGTGTATTAGTTTCTACATAGTCAGAAAGCCTAAAGAGTGCTTTTCTCCCCACATGTTTGCTGGTGAAAAGTGGCAGACTGACAATATGAGGAAACTTGTCTCTGTCCCTTTGCTCTACAGTTTCAACACTTACAGTAACATGACTTTGTAGAGCTTTACTCCAATGTGCAAAAACCAGAAAGAAAGACAAATTCAGTTACGCTGTTCATTTAGTGGTTTCAAATCTGAATTTGTAATAAGACACCTAAATTAAAATTAAAAAAAGAAAAAGGCCAATTCTTTGTAACAGGAACTGGACTGAAACTTTCAAGCAAGTCCCCAAACTGCCACCAGATGTAAACAACATTTGGTCATTATTCATGTAAGTATTATTCAAAGCATTGACCTCAAGGTGGAGAGTTCCTATTTGATTACAAGCCCTATGAGATTTGGGTCCCCACATACTTCAGTTGGAAACAATCTGCAGTGTATGACATCCTACATGTGATTATAGAAAACCTGAAGCATAATATATCAAGCAAAATTAAAGCAATTAAGCATGACAGTTCTTTAAAAAAAAAAAAGACTGTGGAATGTAGATTAATTAGTTTCCTTCTTTGTGCCTCCAAAATCACATTTATTTTCTGCCGTTCTTTGGAAAGTGAATCAGAATTGTCAGCAATTTGGGAAAAAGTTTAAAATCTCACCATTTATAAATTCAAATCACACAAATGTTCAAAGCTTTGTAAAGAACTACTGGATGGATACCAGACTATATATGGAGTTCAAAGAAAGCAGAACAACACAGAGTTTTGACTTTTTTTTTTTTTTTTAATTGCATTTTGGTTAAAGAGTGAAATATCTGGTCCAAACGGCTGGAGTCTTTCTAAGATGTAGGTTCTAGTTTGTATTATTACAAAAATATAACAATCAGGAGTATAACTATGTTCTTCCATGTTATGTTTGCATCACTTATTATCTTATTATACAAGATTTCATCATCTGCTTTTGAAGATTGACTAGTACACATACAAAGGTTAATTCATTTTTTAACTATGGGGCAAATTTAGAGCTGGTTCCATGAAACAAATGAAATCCATTTAAATATACTTAAATATACTTGGTTACAGAATCTGGGTTGGATATATAAGAAAATTTCACTGGTTACCAAATAATAGTTTTTAAGTTTCACTAGGCCTTCACCATTCAGACACAGCAATTCCATTTGGAAGTGTACAGTTAGGTTTTCTTGCAGGAAGTTCTGAAGTGATTAAGGTTTTGTTTCAGACAAGATTCTATTTGCTTCCTTGGTAACAATACAAAATAAAACTACATTTTTGTGCCCACATGTAATACTTCAAGATATATTTTGCTGCTGGAGTATTCCAGGAATCCCTTATTCATAAAAGGATCTGCAATCATTTAAGCACTCATCTATTTCATGGAATTTTATTGCATAGCATAAAATCCAGGTTCAACTACCCTAAAAATAGCTATTTAAATTTCTGGCACCCAGATGTAATTCACTGTACCTGCCTAAATGTTCCTCAAATATCAAGGTTACTTTTAAAACAGTGCAAAGATTGACTTTTCCAGGGAGTGATTTAGCCCACCTATCTGGTAACTTAGTCTAGGAATACAGTGATCTTCCTTTAGAACTGTTTTCCTGAACCATCTGACTCTCTCCCAGACAGGTCTACATCTCATGGATCTCATAAAAGGCAAAGATTACAGAGGATGGGAAGGACCCCCCAGAATTTCTCTAGCAATGAAGCAATGTAGAAAATGTATTATCTTTTCCATTACTCCCAGTTTTCATTTGATACCTCTTTTACCACATAGTTTTAAAAGAGATGATGAATCATAAGCTAATATAATTGAGTTTTACTTAAGTCTGGCCCAGCAGACAAAAGAAGTTTGTTTTTTTTACTTTTTTTTTTCATGATAGAAGATCCAGGCCGATGTATGAGATATATCCTGTTATAAATTAATGATTCACACTTCCAGCTGATGAGTTATGAACCAGAGTAAAGAACATAGAAAACAGCCACTCTGTGTTCTGGCTTTTGCACAGCAGCAAAGATCTGCCATAATGTAATACATGTGTTATACACAAGCTGTACGTGTCAGGGTCTTGTTTTACAGAATGAAAAGGATTTCCTTATAGCTCCTACTTAGTATCTTTTTAATACCAAATAAATTTTAATTGCATGCAATGACATAAGGAGAAAGCTCAAATTGACATGGGTATAAATCCTGAATCCTACATTTCACAACTAAATGCTCTGCCATCAAAGTGAAAATATTGATCTGAAATTCAATTTTTTTATAACAGTCTCTAAAATAAACAGTTTAATGCTAAATGCTAAGCCAATGTTATGAAAAGGTCTGCAATAGTTAATTGAAAGTGCAGAACACTATGAATGCTTTGCAGGTTCATGTGAATAATAATTTAGTGATAATGAACATATAAAGTATTTCACCAGCAGAGTGAATACTATGGCATCACCTGACATTAGAGAAATGCTGATTCTCTGCTTTTACAGAATTTAACTGCAGTGTAGAAGCATTCTTACTACAGTCAACATTTTCAACAATTCCAAAACAAGTATCTTTGTAATTGTAATGCCCTTCTAATCAAAGTGATAGTTACCTGTATGTCAAACTAACCACCCATCCTTCGTTAGTTTGTGTTGGGATTCCATTTACAACTCTCAAATGTTTTGTTGAGGCACAAGGAATGGCAGTATCTGAAAGCAGGTCCAGAGATTGCATTTTACTAAAAACAGTGGTAGGAAACCTGCACAGTTGCACATAAGGACCACAAGAGGGTCAATATTTATTATGGATTAATTTTCCTGTACTAATGAAATTTATTTCTAGGCCATCAAAACTACTTCAGTGAAGCTGATTAAGTCTATTTAAATATCCATAGTGAATATAAAATACATATATTTAAATAGCTCTCTTGAGATTTACATAGTGAAAAAGCAAACATTGAAACTAATTACCAAATCTCACCACAGGCAAGACATGACAGTGAGAATAGATAAAGGAGTATAATAAAGCTAGTCCCCATTTTCATCTTGTAAAATTAATTTCGCTCAGTCTGTATGGTGGGTTTTTTTATAACTTTAACTGATCTTTATCTTGTTTCCCAATTGGAAATAAATGTCTAGACTTAGAGGATAGTCATGTACTGCACAGTTCATGAACAAACTTACTTACCATCCAAGCTGCTTGTAGTAGGAGTTGTATCACCTTCACCTAGACAGATACATAAAACAGCCATAATATAAAATACAAGTACATTTAAAAATTGAATAGAGTAAAATTCAACAGCAAATAGCATATTGTTAACTTTAATGGTTCACACAGTTTTAAACTTCAATGATTTGTTCAATACACTGCAAAAGCAGTATTTAGTAAAGATTAACAAGAAGGCAGAATTTTATTCCAATAGAATGAAATAAGAAATAAACATTTTGTAACAGGAACGTCAAGCATTTTTCTTCTTGGCTAAATCCTGAAGACATCAGGCTGCCCATCATGTTCAATTTACATGTTTCATTCAAATAAGCAAATGCTGAGAAACAAAGTTATTACTTTTCTATAAGCTTTCAGGAACTATAGAAGGTATGTGATTAATTACAAATAAGACTGAAAGAAATTCTCAACTCCTTAAAAAACTTCAAAGGTCATTTTAAGTGCCTGTAAGCAAAAACTTATTATTTTCAAAACATGTTCCCCAAAATCTGGTTCAGTTCTTCCATCTGAAAGTGAAAAAAATGGAAAAGTTCTTCCATTCCAAAGTGAAAAAAAAGGTTACAAAAAGTTTGCTTAACCTTGGTTCAAAATTTTTGCCTTCAGTGACAGATACAGAGTGACCCAGCGTTACGAACTAGAGGTACAGGTGTAGCTACTGAAAATTTGCATGAGGAAAATTTAAACAGTCTCATACAACTAGATTTCCATCATTAAGCAAATATGTGTGTGTGTGTATACACACACATGTAGGTATACACACACACACATATATATAAAGAGGTGTACAGTCAAATACACAGTTAAATTTCTATGTTCATGCATACACATATGCATATATGTATGCATATATATCCATATGTGAGCATACATATGTGTGTATCTATATATAACTTTATATGTGTGTGTATATACATTTGTGTTTATATATCTGTATGTATGTATATATACATATGTGCATGTGTGTGTATTTAATACTAGTCTAAATAAGTAACAATTCTATATCCCCACAAACGTTTGCTGAGAATACATCCTCAGGAATTCACAGATCCAAATAATGAACTCAGAGTAAGCGAATAAAAAGTGTATTTGTTCAGCTATTTTTCTTCATTTATATTGACACAAATAACCTTTTGCACAGTTTGTTTACTCTTCACAGAGATGCCAAAATATCACCTGAGACTTCAAATATCACTTCTTAGAGATGCTGGAGTTCAGACTATGAGGAAATGCAGCAAATTGCCGCTAGGAATGAGTGTAACATTATCCTTAACCTCTAGAGATCACAGACGTGCATTTAAAAGCCTGATTTACCATTTAAGTGTTCTCCTAGGACGTACAGCAGAGTAACTTAGAAATAAGAATTGAAGAGAAAGATTTTGAACATAAATGCGAATTGCACATTTTTCAGCATAAAACTATCTTTTTCTACTTGTCATCAGTTTATTACTGAATTCCCTCAGATTCTTAATTCTGTTTATTTAAACTATTTAGATTTAAACATTCAACTTTGGAGGCATGATTTTCCTAATTCTTGCCAGGAGTTAAATCATCCCATAAATATCCGAAAGCAGAATCTAATCTTTATAGCACATATACACTTCAGCATATATATAGTGAGTTATCCTGACATTACAAAGACAGATCACACAAAGGGACTCTGAAGCTTGTAGCCCAGAAGATAACTCTGCCTGGGTTTCTTGAGGCCACAGCTAGCATTCTGACCGCTAGAAAATTCTTTGTCTCCGTCCAGCCCTCATTCAATAGCTAGATCTGTCGGAAAATGTTTGACCATCTGTAATAGCCCCTTTGTGCTCCTGCTGCATAAATAAGTCTTGAAATCTCCAAGCTGGTCAAGGAACAGAACCCCTTGTTCATGTGTTGCACAAGCAGCTTCTGTCTGCTCCTTCTCAGTCACGCACAATTGATTCCTGATAGAATCACTCATTTTCTGCTGCCAGGAGTGACAATAGTAAGGTGTGCACATGCATGTGACACCGTGGCTTCACTGGGACTGCACAGCTGACAGTGCCAGAGGCATAGCAAGTACTCACATCGAGAAATAGGGCAGTAATCCCAGGGAACAAGAGGATCATCTGTGTAACACCAGGGACCATGAAAATCATCATCTGGATTGCGGCAATAGTTTTTCTTCAGTTTACTAACATCTGGTTCTCTGAATATTTGTATATGCCTACAGGGAAAAAAAAATTCAAAGTGTTGAAAAGCTTTATACTATAGCCCAAATTTTCAAAGGTTAAATGTTGCTTTGCTCCACATTGTATTATTAGCTGATTGAGAAGACTACAGGTCAGGGTTTCGGGCTGGTTAAAATCAAAGGGAAGATGAGACCCAAATATTTGCTGGATCTGGGTCTAACTTTCCTCTGGTTGGTATTTTAAGCACTGTGTGCACTGGACAGCTGGGAGGCTTCTAGATCTCCCACTCAAGCTAGAATCTCGAGATACCCTCAGGAAGGATTGCTATACTGATAAGAAAATTTCCTGTGTTGCCCTCAGCAAATCTTCAGGCCTCTCTGGGGAACACAGGTACCTTCTCCTGCAGGTTAACAGCACAAGGGTGCATGAATCTACAAAGCTGAATCAAAAGAAAAAGAAAAAAAAAGACAAACGAAGAAAGTTAACAAGGATGAGCAGCAGGCAAGGAGAAAGATGAATGGTTCAGACAAACTGCAGTGATAAGTCACCTAAGTTGCAAACCTATATGAGGTACTTTAGAGGTGAAATTTTGAGGTCAAAATCTGAAGCAGAGGAAGGTGTTTATTTTTGGCTTGTCAGCTACAAGGATACAGGCTTCCTCAGGTATAGCTGTACTGCTCCTTTAGCTCATGACAAACCACGCATGCTGCCTCTAGCACACTCATAACCAGAGAAACTACTGGAGTGAGACAGATAATTCCCCAAAGAAGTTCCAAGATGGAAAATGTGTGGGAGCAAGAAAAGAAACGCTGGTCTGTGCTCTATGAGATGAATTGCAATTGCATCGGGCATCCAGTAGGTTTATACTGTCTAATTCACAGCAAACTAAGGCTTATCAGGCTTCTCAGAAAGCATGAGCTTGAACCTCTTCTTCCCTTACGTGGGCAGCACACTGGAATATGTATCCTTTCTCTCACCCTCTGTGGGAAGAAACTCACATAGTCCAGGTGATGATTCCAGACAGGGCCACTGAAGTCTGCCTTTTGCAACACGGCTTCCCCAAAGGCTGAGTTCCTGACTTAATACAGTCCTTCCAGAGGACAAATGCTTATATGTTCAGCACTGTGACTCAACGAGTAGCAAAGCTTATATTAACATATTTGCATCAGCTTCAGAAACTAAAGGAAAATGAAGGAGAAACTATGTCCATCACTATGTATGCAAAATCTCATACATAGTAAAACTTTTTAGGAATCCCTTATTTTATATATGGTCCTGATAATTCATTTTACTTCAACAAATAAATTAAAGTAACTTGCCATTTCTATTACTTGAATATGAAGCCAAAAATAATGATAAAGAACAGAAATCGTAGGTCTTTTTAATGGTATTTGATGTCTGTGTCACTAGATTGTAGATTCAAGAGTCAATTTCAGGCTGCAAGGGACATGAGGTGGTTTCAGGTCCAGCCTTCTCCTTGAAGCAGCATAAGCTATGAGATGAGGGTGACGAGATAACCATGTCCTGTCTCATTCCTACTATCATTGAACCAAACTTTCAAGGACAAGGATGGGGTAAAATAGGCCAGTAAACTAAACTCTAAGAAACATCCCAAAGCCTGCAATTAGTGGTCAGACTGAACAAAGTAATGTTGTGCAATATTTTTAAACACGAAGAAAGAAAGAAAAAGATAAAAATAAATATTAGGAAAACAAAGATATTAAAGCTCCAGGGTAAAAGGGGCTACTTGAGAATCAATGCAAATGAAAAAGAGTTGCCATCTGGAGGCAGTATTTATTCAGGACTCACTGGACCATCTCTTTCTGTTTAATATGTACACACCTACGTAAGTCTTCAATATTTTTGTCCCATGTTGAGCAAGTTAGCCCAAATCTTGTCTTGGATAGATTCCCCATGTAACTCTTGCCATTGCCACGATAACAATCTGAAAAAAGAATGTTGAGGCAAAAAAGTGGAGGGTGATTGTGCAACATAGAGAAGAAAACTCTTCCATCAGTAATCCAAATTATTAAAGACAAGTGTTCTGTTTAGCAAATGCTACACACTATTAATCAGACAATTGTATAAACCAAATCGAAAGAAAAATGGAAAATAGTTTTCAAATTTACATATCTAATCTCCTTTTGGGACCTTCATTTTCAACACAGTAGCATTTTAAATTTTGTCTTACTTAGATGAACTGGGAATATTTCTTTCATAAATTGTTGGTTTATGATTCATTTAGAAGGGTCACACAGAATATCCTAAAAGTTGTCAGAAGCTAGTTTATAGAAGTCCAAGAAAAAATGGCTTCCTATTCCTTCCCCTACAAAAAGTAGGCACTCAGTTTAGCTTTGTGTAGCTTCCAGATACTGGCAACAGTATATAATTCTAGACTTAAGTACTACTTCAGCAAAATCAAAAAATCAACATGACTTCAATTTTAATTTTAATGTAATTCAAAAACTTGCCTGTTCGCTCCAGCAGAAGTCATGTTTAATTCATAAACTTTTATCACAAGCGTTTTGAGACTTTTCAAGAGGATTGTTTAAAATTATCAGTACTATAAAGACATTTTTCATAAAGCACTTAATTTCATATTCATCAGTATTTTTACTTTTTGATAATTGATACTTTACAAGAAACACAGAATGAATAAAAAAGTTTAATCCTTTCTTTGACATAAGTCTTGCAACTGCAACTTTTTCGAATTTATGAGAAAAATTGGCTAAAATTTAAAGATGGAGATGTTAATGCAGCCTGATGTAGGGTTATAGGTCTGAGGTCTTAGGCTCAGTTTATGCTATGATTGACAACCATTCTCAGGATGCAACACTACTCCTTACAGTAATATCAAGACCTCATGGGGGAAACATTTGCATGAAGATTCAGAATGGACCTCACAGGCAGATGTAGGTAAGAACTCAGAGGATTAATTCCTTCTAGACAAGGAGGTATATGCAAGAAAAAAATGGGGGGAAAATTGCTTTTGGTAGCCTCATATACAATTACAAAAAGACTGTGAACCAAGATCATCTCAGCTGTGGAAAAAAGCCTTTCAAACTAAGAAGGGTAAAGACAGGGGAACAGATACATAGATTCACCTTGTCTAAAAATCAGATCAAATCAAATCTTTCCTGCAGCTTTCCCTGCTGGAATCAAAAATTAAACTGAGAAATGAATCTCATTTATACCACTATGATTCCCAGCCATGCAAATAAAGCCAAAGCACAACTACATAGTTGTAATACAGACACAACTTCTCTTTTCAAACCTGTCTACTTGCTGTTTGGAACAGTATACTATTCACTTAAAATCATGTTATCACCCTTTGCTCTGTTACCTTGTTCATTTGCTACATCGCACTTAGGAATCTGGGAGCAATAACCAATACGGATGTTTGGGTCAGTGGTAAAACACCAGGGTGATTCAGATCCATCTGGATTTCGGCAGTAGTTCTCCCTCAAATCCCTATAAAAATAAATATGTTAGCTCACAGCAGGGATAACCTAAATCCACCAAAGTGGTCCATTGTTTTTTGTTAGGAATTAACAAAAATATAGGATCCTTCAGGTTACTGATCAGTGTCAAGTGCAAGGACATGAGGAGCCAGTAAGAACACAGTGTCCAGGAAAAGGTATTAATTGTAATAAGAATATGTTTATGGGAATCCATTTTCAGCAGACATATGTTTTGACAGGATATAAGATTTCATTTGAAGATTAACAATATTTTCATTCAGGATTCTCCATCAAAATTTGCATGCAACTGATATTGGATACACCTGCAATATATTAGAAGTGTTTTTAAATACAAACATTACCAAAGTACTTAAAACTCCCTGTATTTTGAATGGTTCTGCTGAGTTTAGAGGAACAGAGTCCTGTAGACTATCAGTGACTCATTTAAAAAACTGAGTCACGGACAATAATAAAAAGAATGTATGTCAAAATTCTATACAGCTGTTACCTTTAAAGTAAAAGTTAGTCACAAGGGAACATCTTTAAATGTCTTTTGCAGCTTGCACGAAATAGTCAAACCTCTTAAATGTAAGTTTTATTTCCTTGTCTCCTGACAGTTGTTACCATGTTCTGTGCATCTCCATATTTCACTGTATTTTTTCCATCTGTAGCACTTACTGATAACAGGCTATGGAAAGGATGGGTCTAATACTGTAATTTTTACTGATATTTGCCCCTCAATAAAGATATTTAGTACAAACTGGACAGTGGCTCCATTCTGGTCTGCAAGGTTTCCTCTATGCTTAGTTAAAAAAGGACTGAAAGAACATTACTAAGGTAACTGCCTAAGATTAGTAGATTATTCCTATCTTGGGAGTTTATGAACCATACAGAAAGGCTCAATGACCATTTTAAAAGCAGCCCAGCTGATGCAACTAAATTTAGTAGTGAGACAGAAAAAGGATTTAAAATATTAAAGATAATATAAGTGTTTTCAAATATACCAAATGTTAAGTATTGCCAGGATGATTACATTTAGGTAATACTTAGGATATATTAAATTAAAGTCAACAATCAAAGTGCGAAGGAGTTTTTTGTTCCGTGAAGAAAAGCCAAAAAAACAGTGGTAATGTATTAGCGGTGCTGGGATTCAGGTCCCTGTCTGGAATGCATCCAGACATTTTACAATCAAATTGGTGAATACCAATTGAAGAAAAAGTTCATAAAAATCCCTAGGATTTCACACAATTTCATCTAGAACTACTAATTTGAGATCTGAAGGACTGATTTTCCCAGGCTGTGATGGTTTTCACCCTCAGCAGGTAGAGAGGATGCATCAGGACATGGAGCAGGGACAGGAGCCACATGGTCTACTCCAGCGGCATGAATTGCTAAACATTTTAAAACAAAATTCTTTTCCCACTGCAGTAATAACACCCACGTCTCTACTCACTTGCACTTGAAGTTCTCAGGAGTGATGTTGTGCTGGTGAGGAAACTGGGAGTCCCACCTCTGGCACTGGATCCCACTCCATATGGTGCTGACGGTGCCGCGGTAACCCTCGCCCTGTCCCCGAACACACGACGTCGTCTCAGCTGTCACCTCTGTGCTGTTCACGGTGCTTTCATCTGCAGACCCAGACAAGAAGTGCTGTTTCATTCTCTTAAAAATGGATCAGGATGTCAGGTTGGAACTCCACTTTACTGATGGAGTCATGGATTACACGAAGTTCAAATCATGGTAATTGCAGTTCTTTGGTGAAATTGCCAATATGATTACAGAATAATTTTCTCCTCTACACATTAACAACCTCAAAAAAATCAAAATAAGTGCTAGACTTTATGATAGTTTGTCCATTTGCATGCAAAGAATCTGCAACATTTTCTTGCGTGAGACACCTGGTCTATGCTGTATCACTGGAGGTCAGAAGATATTCCTGTTCTTTTTTTTCTAGTTCAGCAAATATTTTCTCATTCCCTTAACTTTAAAAAACTGACCACCCACATGCATACTGTTTAACATGGTAACACATATTTGTAGGATTAAAATACTATTGGGTTTCTCTAAAGAATTCCCAGAACATCAAGTCACAGGAAAAAAAGATGCAGATAAAAAAAAATTAAAAAACAGCATATAAATCCTATTACAAATTAATGTGCTAAATTCTCCTAGAAGGTTTTTTTTTATGCCTCATATGGTTAAAAGAGGGGAAAAAAGGCCCAGCTTTTGAAATCAAAGATCAGTATTCTCTACAGAGAGAAAAATGGTTTAAAGACTAACAAATTCATCAGACTCAAGATCTCTTACAGATGTTGATATACTCTGTACTCACCCTGGTGTGGGCTGTCTTGAACTAAATTCAGAAAAATAGTGGTTTTTAAATGACTCATTCACATAACTTGAAAGTCTCTTTTTATTTCTTATGCAATTTTCATAATTGCAAATTAATGGCACAGATATTGCATCAGATATATACAAAGTAGTACAAAACTAAATTCACTGCAGTCAGAGCAATACTTCTGCAATATCCTCAGAAGTTCCCAATACAATATTTCATAAGTAACTGCATATCTGTTGGTAATTGCTATTGTTCACAAGTCTAATTTTATTAAATATCCTAAAACTATTAGTTGCCAGCAATAATTATGTAAATAAAGTTCTTTAATTACTTTTCTTCAAATGGTCCAGTGAATAGAACAGTATTTGTGAGTTACTCATTATGTAGTTCACTCCTAGTAACTTGAGCCAGTTCTATGAACTTGGAAAAAATATGGATCTTAAGGAAACCAAATGTCATAACAGATGGTTTTGGCTGATTTGCTGACTGATCTTTGACGTTAAAGATCATTTCCCTGTCAGATGATAACATCAAGTTGTGCAGTTGAATAGTACATTTATCCATTCATCCCTTTTTCTCTTCATCTGGTTGATATTTTTAAATCAGTGTTTCATGGTCAAATTCATTTCCTGTCCCTCCTTCCCAAGGCAAATGTTGTCCTGTTTCAATGGGATTTTGAGTTCCAAAACAAAGCTCATTCCAAAGTCAAAAGGATATGGCAATGCAAGTATCACAAGAAGGTTTCTGCAGGCTGACAAATGCACTCCTTCTAGTGGACTCATCAAACAGACTTGCAGCAAGTAAATATGTGTTTAGTCTTTATACATCACTTTTTAAATAACTAGACTACAAAAAAAGATAAATTCATACAACTAATAGCAATAAATAGCTGCAATGTTTCAGTTTTCCATGATAATTAATGTATGAAAACAAATGGAGTTATTTTCTAAAATAGCTTCTAAGCTGATTAGAGTGAACATTGCTATGCCACATTGAAACACATATTAGTCTTTTTTAAAAACATGTGCACTGCTTTTACAAAACTGAGAGAGACTTGGGTGAAAACTTGGGGGGTAGGGGGAAGTTTCCTAAGATGATAAATTTCAGCATACATCCTGGTTTCAAAATATTTCCTAAGTTTATCGATAAATTACAGCTGCATAACTCTAGCAGAAAGTCTTCTTAAACAATACTAATGTACAAAAAAATCAACCTAATGCAATTTGTTGCAAATACCTTATTTATACACAAGTTATTTCAACTGTAGTGAATTGTACAGTGCACCTACTCTGTCCTCAGTCATGCTAAAGAAAAAGTATTTGGGTTGGTGTTTGTATATCATTATGTGTGATTGTTTTTTTTTTAAATCACATGCCTGAAATGAAATAAGTAATGCATCAATTGATTAAAGCAAGGCCATAGTAATTTTGAAGAGCATTCCTTCTTGTACATCTGCATATACACAGCTCATTGTTAAACCTTACACTGCATGTCCAGACAGTGACCTCAATCTGTAGATCAGATTTTATAACTTGTCCATGTGAAAACATACAAAGTAAAGGCACAAGAAAAACCTAACTTTCACATTGTCATGAATACCTGCACAGCCAAGCCTCTTCTGGAAAGATTTGCACTATAATGACTAAGGCAGAAATTATTTCAAAACCTACAATGTGGTTATCTGCCACTACTTTGTGGCAGCTCTCAATATGAATACTAGTAATGAGAAGTATCACTAAAATATTCTTATTTTAATTAATAAAGCAGTTCCATTGTTCCAAAAGATCTACAGAACCCTCCCCAAATTCTTCTTGCTGTACCACCTGCATATACTAAAAAATGTCTCATTTTAAAACATGAAAAATGAGACTCCAAAATATTTGTGACATTCAACTCTGAAGTCCTGAGAGCCCTCAGAACCAATTCCCATTCTGGCTATTGAGTCTCACAGAAGGTTTAAAACTTACCAATAAAGGCTTGAGAAATCCTTCATTCAGCTGGCAATTCCACAAACAGGCATGATGGGAACATATTCCCTGTTCCTGTTAATGAAAGTTGGGCTGGGTGTGCACAGGAACATGCAAGAGCTTGAGGAGCAGTGCCTGCCTCACCAGACACTGCACAATGTACAGCACTTGCCAAACTTTAAGAAGTGCCCACGCTGTCCAAGCCTACAGTCATCTCCTTTCAGTATTGGTCTTGTTGTTGAGGCTAATTACTCATCGCCAACATACCTAATTAACTAAACTTAATAACTCTGAGCATGAACATCAGATGTGCAGAGCATTGGTGAAAGAGCCCTAAGACCAAATTCACCAGTTCTCTTACAAGGCAAAATCAAGATCAAGATAAAAATCTGTAAAACTGAATTCCCATTATTCCAGTAATTCCTCCAAAATATAAACTAAGATCGGGAAATCCAAGGGCTTGTTCCAGTGAGAAAGACACTATGAATTAAGTTAGATTAATTCAAAATGAACAAGCAATCCTTACTTTGCAGTACTTACTTCATAATAGAAGCTCCCAGGATTTTTTTGCTTCAGTTCAACTTGTATAGTTTTGAACTGATATTAAAAGTACTGTTAAAGAAAGATCACACAAAATATCATCTTATAAAAGACAACTATTTATAATTTATGGATTAAGTTTCACTTCTTACTCATGTAGGAAAGTTCATTATAAACAGAAGTATTTGGTAATTGTTAGCAGCATTTTGCTACTTTTGAACTTTGTGGGTTTTTGTTTTCTTTTACAAATTCTGGATGACTAAGATTAAACATGTAATTCAGGCAGCTACATGAGGGGATTTCCCATTAGTAGCATTTCTATCTTCACATACTCACTCTAACGTCCCCAACGAAAGTGCAATAATGCAAAGATATCTTTTTTTTTTTCATAAAACCCTCACTATTTTGAGACTTCGAAATACATAATTTTATTAATAAGGGCCAGCTCATGCATTCATAGATGCTTAAGTAAAAAGATGAAACATTATCCAGAGCTTTATGTGCAAAGCCACAGATAGTCTTCTGAGTTCTGGTTCTCACAGCAAGGCCAGCATGAGGGAATCAGCAGGAGCCTTGAGTCATTCAACAGCTGAAGTAAACAGCTACACACTATTTCTGACTTTAAGCCCTGTGGCCCAGAAGAAAATCCTCCACAAATTTTAGGTCAATGGTGAGACTCCTACTAACTTAAAAGAAGGTAGAGATTTTGCTGGAGAACTCATGTTCTTTCTTGACAATGCAACCTATGTATTTTTGGAAAAAGACATATTTGGAAAAGAAGCAGAGTCCTAAATTACATCATGAGGAAAATACCTCCTCTTGCTTCTGTTCATGCAATGTCTTTTCTACAGTGTCAGTCAAGAGAAGGAAGACGTGCCCTGATTTGTAACAAAATATTTTTAAAGGCAGATTCTAAACGTGTTCCATGCAATTCTGCAAATGTCAGTAAGAAAGCTGAGTGATGTTTTGAAGCTGCTCATGCTCAGTCACACTGCCTTCAGGCATCCCTTCCTCAAGCAATGGCATTTACAGTTCTGGGCAGCAGTTTAATGGCAGCTTCTGCCTTTCCACATTTTCTTCAATCTACTATGACACTACAAGAATGGAAGAAAAAACCCCACTGGTTTCTAGTGTTTTGCTTTTTTCAGTAGAAATATACAAGAAAGTGATCAATTACAGCCAAGCTCAAGAATTGCAGTACTGAAGAACTCGTTACCTACAAGCTTCACACACAGTTCATTTGTCCCTGAGCATAGAGAGATCGCTCCAGGCTCTTCCAATGTCTACAACAAGGCTTTGAATTAAAATAATTTTTATTGTGACTCTACTTAAAATAAAATTGATCTTCTCAGGTTTAGAGTTCTGAAATCTCACTTTCAAAACTATCATATAAATGATGGAAAGGATTTGACAAGGATCCTTTTTGAGGAAATGTGGATTATGCTGTTGCCTAAACAGTTACACTGGAACTATTCTTTGTCTCCTTGTGAAGCAAGATGGAAGGTAACACTTTACCAGCTACTCAATATCAGTCTCTTTTCACTGCCTACTTTCTATAAACATCTTTATCTTATGCAAATATTAAGCTTAAATGAGTGTAACTTTTATTTGTTTACATACAACGATTTAACAAATAACTTTAATCAGAACTGTGCAATCAAACAGGCAATTGAAATCTCTGTTCCTAAAGAACAAGTAATTTAATATTGGTGGGTTTTTGCCTTCCCAAAAGCTATAGGCGCACTGCAACAGTTCATTTTAGATCTGGAGTCTCAATTTTGATGTTTCATTACTTGTTCTTTCCCATCAAACTGAGGTCTTTATTAAATTTTCTCAAGGCTTTTTGGGCTCTGGTCACCCCTGAATATTACCAGTGATTATTGGTGACAAAAGTTAAATCCATAGTAAAGGCATCTGGGCTGATATATGTATCTTCTTTTTTGGCCTCAGAACCTCTCTGATTGCCCTATAGCTCATCCATAGAGGAGCTGCTACTCTTTTGGGTTTTTTTTAAAGCAGTATTATTTCCCTACTCCTGTCTTCCCTGTAGTCAATGTCCTCATCATGCCAAAATAACAGTAATTTTCCTTTTTCATGTTTGCTGGCACTGCTTCCATTTCTTCATTTCATCCTACACTTCTTCATTGCTGTTACTTGTCCTTTTATCCTCTCTTCTAACTAAAAATTGTCTCAAGCCAAAACCACAGACACATATGTGAGCAACTTCAAACCAGTCCTGGGGTCCCCAAAGTCTTAATCCAAATCCAGTTTTTGCAGCTTGAGCCATCTCTAATTCCTAATTGCTCCTGTCATCTCTTTCTCACAGCCCTGGCTGTGAGCCACAATGTTTTATGCTGCATTCTGTGCTTGGAAGTAAAATTACAATGCCCTCTCTCTCTTCAGTCTTAAAATCATATTTATTTTCTAAATGCTTCCTTCCACCAACTTTTTTGCCGAAAATTTTGTATATGAGCTGTTGTCAGCATTTTGGCTATAGAGCATACTAACCCTCACAACATGTAGCAAAAGCCACAAGCAGCATGCTGCCTCGTCATCACTCCCCAAAGAGAGGACACCTACATATTTGTATATGGTCCAAGGACTTGGATTTGCAAAGTATTTTTTCTAATTAGTATTTCTTGTAAATTAAATAAACAGTCCTCAGCATAGGAATTAAAAACCTGTGTGAGAATCCAAACCACAAAGCTATAAAGACGTATAACTCATGATGTTCTCTTTTTAGTGTTCTGAGATTGCAAACAGCCACAGCTTCAGAAACACAGACCAGCCACTGAAACACAGAATAGCCAAGTGTTTTGGGCTCCCTGCTAGGAGGTGGGAAAACAGTTTTTTTTATGAGCCTCAAGAAAGACAGAAAACTGAAAACAGAGTTTTGATATTTTCTGTTAGTATTCTGGCCTTCCAGATGGTGATTTAACAGTAGCATCAGCAATAAATTCCCTCACTGGGTTCTAAAGGAAAGCATCGAGCAGCACTGCATCTTACATAGAGGGCAATGTCATATGGCTGTAAGAAACACTGAGAATATCTGATGGATTAAGCTTTCAAGACCACTACTTTTGTATTTTTCCTCATATAGATTGCCATAATAATTTCAAAAGAGCTACAGCTTTCTGCAGTGAAAATACAGTTTTACATGTGAAATTTCCACTGATTCTCATATATTTTCTAACTGAAGGAAAGAATTTCTAGTTCCTTCAGTGAACTTTTGCCTAGAAATGAGACAAAAGGCTTTCATCACAATATAAGAATCATTACACTGTGTTTTAGAGGTTTTTTAAATTTAATTTTTGATCTTTACCTTTCCTTCAGAACTCTACTATGATTTGGTAGACAAAGGTGATAATCCAGTAGTTTGCAGGAGATCTCCCACACAATCATTTTATAAGGCTGAGGCCAGACTGTAGATACTGAAACTTGCATGGGGTGTAAGCTTACGTGACCAAAAAAGCCAGATGTGAATCCTCAGAACACTGACACATCAGCTCAGGAAATGCCAGAGGATAAAGGTTTATAAAAGTTGCATTTGTGAAACAGTCAGCTGTAACTTAGGAATATTTTTTTCGTAATAAAAACATATTTACCAGGGGAAAAGAGCAGTTCTAGTATGCTACACATGATTCATGCGTTATCTAATAAGTGGAGAAGTGTAGGAAGCACAGTTTAGTTTAAGAAAAGACAAACCACAAACCAAAACAAAACCCAAACCAACACAAGCCAAAAATCCAAAGCAACAGTTCCTTACTTAATTGAGTAACTAAAAAATTGAAAGATTATTCAGTTGCATAGCAAAACAAGTCTGTGCTTGCAAAGGGGAAAGACTGAGCTTTTCCCATTATCAAAGATTATCAGTAAGTCTAGCTACAATGACATGAATTAGTACTGTAGTTCACTGGTAAGATTTTAGACATGGGTGTGACTTAATGGGTACCTGACCCAAAACAAGCAGTGATCCTGGTAAGTTACTTCTGTCTCTCGAGAAACTGATTAGACATTGACCAAAGTATCAAATTAACTTTGCCTTTTATACAGTGGAATAACGTTGATAATTTGACTACCTTTTACTGGAATTACAATGACATAAAATAGAGTAAGTCAAATTATTGTGCATCGGGAGGTACATTAAGAGTATTTTTACTCAACCCTTGGATTTCAAAAACTGGTAAATTGATAAGAACTGACTGAATCTCCAAGACATTAGACTGGCCAAAGCTAAAAACAACCAAGGAGCAAAAATTCAGAAGTACTGCCATTTCAGGCAGAAAACACAGCATAATTTGCTTGGTAAGAATTCTAAGTGAAGATGGAGAATGCCATGCTTCCCCCTTTAGGCAGCAATTGCTCACAAATACAGCTTTATGCCAGAGCTATTACCTCTTCCCCTGCCACCCTCCCCACTATCTAAAGTACGTCTCAACAAAACTAAGTTTTCAATCTGCCTTAGCTCCAGTATTACCATGAAAGTCTAGCGAAATTGTTCTACACAAATTTTCAAGGAAAGTCCAGGAGTTTTAACTTGCTCATTGTCCCTTTACTTCTCATCTAAGACATCTAATTATCAGTAAAATAGAACTGTCAGAGCTATCACCAAAGTTAAGATGATCTGGGCTTTGAAGACAGAACATACTGCAGAATGCTCTAAAATGCCAAACTAAAGCATCTCAAAATGAGCATCCAATAACTGTGCACCTTAATGTCACTTTGATTCAATTCCTTGTCTCAAAAGTGTGGTTAACAAATGCCACCATCTTGCAGCTGATGGATGAAAAGAAATTAATTGCCTGTGGAGTGCTTTGATATGGAGTGCTGAATAATACAGAGAGACTCACGAGGAAATTAATAATTCTGTCTTCAGCACAAGAGTGAATAATGTGCAGGACCCAAGGCCTCGAACTGCACAGCAGTGAAGAGTTGTCGGCAGAGGACACTGAGTAGGGATGGTGTGTGTGTGTGTGCACCAAATGATATTTGATACTCTTAAATGATAATGCAAATGTCCAGCATGACCAAACTAATACTTGAGATCCTCATGATTTTGTTGCCTCACTTATTTAGTTCTTGATTTTCCTACATTTTAATGCAATTTATGGTATGTAAGATACACACAAAATCCAGTGACACACAACTCTTCTTTCCTGTTCAGATTAAATATTAAGTGTTTATAGGAGACCCTCTTTGAAAGCTACATTTAAAAGCCATTGAAGGGCAATGAATGAACTAGCGGTGGTCCTATAGTGCTTGAAATATCTGTGTCCAGATTTTGGAAAGGAAAAGGAAGTAATAAATTTTGCTTGAACTCACCACACGTTTTAATTGCACAGAACTCCCAGGGGGTGTTAGGGTCAAGAGTGTAGCACCATGGTCTCAGCTTGCCATCGGGATTGCGGCAGTAATTATCATCAAAGCCCTTGTCAGGATATCTGCAAACCACAATGAGAAACACGTCAGGGAAGTCTTCCTGGCAGCGCTGCACTGGCCTCTACTTTCTTAAAGGACAGATTTCTGCAAAGAACCAATTCCTATTTACCTTGGGTCTGATCCTGTAGGATGGATGCAAATACTCTTTTCACGCTGTTAGAAAGTTAATAACATGCAAACACTTTCCAAATATGCAGCAGAATCAGACCTCCACTGAGAGG
Source organism: Grantiella picta (assembly GCA_013397955.1). Taxonomy (NCBI): domain Eukaryota; kingdom Metazoa; phylum Chordata; class Aves; order Passeriformes; family Meliphagidae; genus Grantiella; species Grantiella picta. Next base: position 230,807 of record VZRM01001683.1, read on the forward strand.
ACTCCCTGATGGGCTAATGCACAGGGTACCGGATGGAGTAACTCCACTAATTACTAAACTTTTGCTCTTGTGTCTGTCAACTGATGACCAGACACTTAAGCCAATCGTTTTTTTGAAACAGACCAATTAAGAGTGGATTATCTAAATACTGCCTGCCATACCGGACTCATTAGGAAAGCAGGTTCTTCAGTGCAACAGCCCTGGGTTCAAATTGGAAGCTATTTTGAGTAGCTATGCTACTAATGATAGCTCCATTTGTGTAACAGAGCTCATTTTTGGTCATGTCCTCATTTCAAGTATTGGGGGAAAGAAGGAGAAAAATAAGGAAATAACTTCCGTCTCACTTTATCTCATTAAGCTTTGATACTATTGTGCTATTTAAATGTTTCCACGTTCCTACAGCCATCACTGACGATCAGACAGATATCCAAGACAAGTAGGGTTTTTTTGTATAAATACATGATACTAACATCTGTAAACTTGAAGGAGATAAATGCGTTGCATTTTTTTTCTGTAGTGAATACAAATTGCCTTGGCCTTCCAGTTTTATTGAAATGTGTTTGCAAAAGAAACAAAAAGTAGATTTAGCCCTGAGGGAAACATGAAAAGTATGTAAGAGAACAATAAAGTTAACTACCTGGGAACCTGAATCCATTTACAACTGCAAGCAGATGTGCTTCACACAGCCAGAGGAAAATATGATTTAGAAGTATATGTTTTTTCTAGGAAGCTTTTTCTGTGAAATGATCATGCTAATTTTGACTCACGTGCCACTTGATCTCCCATTTCATAGGAAAATTCAGACTCCTTCAACTATACAAGGGAGAGGGACAAGATTTAAGAAGAATTAAAAAAAAAAAATCACAACAAAACCATCAAGGAGAAACCTCACCAAACTGAGAATTCAATGGCAGTCAAGAACGTGGTAATTTCAGATATAGCAGCCCTACCCTTTTTTCTTCTAGGTAGAAGACAAACTGTAAAGGAACAAGTTGTGCCCAAGGACTTCCCAAGAAAATTGTTAATGGGCTAATAATACAGCAGAAAAAGATAGTTTTGGCCACCCAGGAGGCACAGTGATGAGCTTTGATGCTGGTGGAACATGTTCCATGTCAAACAGCATGGAGAGTGCATGTCACCACCCAAGAACCAAGGTGAGTCCAGGAATGGCAAAGTATCTGCAGCCATAGCTCACAAAAAGCATTTGAAACAACTGGGGATGTAAAGAATACACATTCTAGAATACAAATGTCTGTCTTAGCGCTGAATGCTCCATCCTTCCTAATACTATATGGGATGTTCCCACAGTATGTCAAAAATGTGTTATTTTCTAACTAAAACTTAGGTAGAGATGTTCTTCCAGGGTCAGGTTCTGAGTGTCTTTGTGGGATGGAGTTGTTCCTGTGAGCCATATCTTTTCACCTGCTAACTACCTGTCCTTTTCTAGAGCAAAACCAGCCTTCCCAGTCAATGGTTCTTCCCTCAATATTCAGGGAGGTTTGGGAGGCTCCTGTCTTCCTTCAGACCCAGCAAACAACTCTTATTAGAAAGGCTAACTGACACCTTTAAGAAACAAGTATTAGCAATAAGATAGAAAACAACAGGACTTCAAACTGTTCCACACAACTCAACAGTGGGGTTATGCAGGATTCCCTGAGAGCTTATCTCTTTAGTGTGCACACTCCTCCTTCCCCCATACATTTGGGCACAGACCTTTTTCTCAGACCCAAGAAAGAGTCAGAACTCTACATACTTTCTTTTTTCCCCCCTTGAAACAGCAGTAGCTGTACTTCATTGCCAAAACTGAAACAAAGCTTCAAGATGCATATCTGGTGTCAAAATCAAGACTTTATCTCTGTTTTTAGAGAACAGGGAGGAGAGTATTAGCCAAGGAGATAACATTTATTCTTTTTAAAGAGACAAATGCTGATCTCTATCTAAAGCTCTTCACCAATATTCCCTTTCCCCCTTTGTTTTGTTTTAAAAGACACATAGGACTGGAAACTTGTTTTTTTTATCAAGTAAATTTTCATACAAGAGATGTAAATCAGGGTACTAAAAAGGATGCCTGCAGTTATTCACCTCCTATGCTACACTTCAACCCCACTTTCCTCCACATAATAAATATTTTCACAGGATATTTGAGTTTGAGCAGAAAAGGAGAAAAATTTATCCCTCCTCTGCTGCTCTATGGTCAAGACATTATCCTCAGTGGTCTTCCTTCCGTACTGGGGCATAACTTTTTGTGAGGAGTACACAAGAGAAGCAGAATTTCAGAATATAATTCTGCATCCACTAATAGCTAAAAATGGCCCGTGCAGGAGCTGTTTGAGGGGACTCCTTCTGCTAGCTTCAATCACATCTAAGCAAACAGTAAGCAGCCTCAGTAACTGATTTCTGAGGGGAATAAATGTGGAACAATTCACTGACGAGACAAAAAAGAAAAGTGAGTTATATTCACCCTGAGCTGAAAGCACTGTCCAACAGCAGGTAGACTGGAGCATTTGAAAAGATTATCATCATTACTTCCTTTTCTTCATCATTGCAACTGATAAACCATATATGAAAATAGGTTTAAATCTGTCAGGATAGTCCTTCCTGGTTTCCAGGTTATTTATATTACACCTGGATGATATACTGTAAGAGTCTCTGGAGATTGCTGTATTTTGATGGGTCGTTTGTTCCAGACATCTTCTCTTGTTTTCAATTTTCATGACTATTAAAAATAACCCAAGCAAACTAAAGCCCACAACATTTTAAAAATCTGGTATAATCAAAATATAATTTTTACTACCTTTAGTGACCATTCAAGGAGCTAAATAACATCAGTGTATCAGAAATACACTGGACTACTTTACTTCTCTGAAAGCCCATACAGATCAGTTCAATCTGGATGGGCTGCTTTTTGATTAAGAAAAAGCACTTTATTGCAGTCTAAAGACTCTCAAGAAGATGTTCTCTGAAAGAAATATTTCAAAGAGAAGGATGATTGTTCGTAAGACTGTGGTTAGTCTTAAAAGTCATTTTGAAAACAATCAGAAATTAATGGAAAAAAAGAAATTTCCTCCTGACAGTAAAATTATTATTTTTTGTACCCAGGAGTTCTATAAATGTTTCACTCCCAAGGAACAAAACTCTTTCTGTGACTTATTCTAGAATGCACAGTAAGTGCATGGCAAAACTCAGAAACAGATTATCTTCAGCCCCACTCTGCTAATAGAAAATATTTATTGTGGCAGAACAATGGAATAGCCTGCTATTATTCATGAAGCACATCATCCAAGCCAAGGGAAAAATCCAGATTATACCACATAAACTCCGAAACTGCAGATCCTCATTATTTTGCTAAATAATAAGGCTTTCTAAAATTTACCAGTACCCATATTTCTTAGTATAAAAATACTGCTTTATTTAGTGAAACACTTTAACATATATACTTCCAGTGGAAGGTCTTAATCATTCTGGTTTTGTTGATTCTTGCAGTTTCATCCAGCATCTTAAGTTTATTCAAAACAATGTATAAATTGAGTTAAACCAAAATCCAGAATAAAACTAAAATTAAACTGTAGTTCAGTTTAAGATGAACACAGAGAGCCCCTCCTGTGTGGCCTAACCCCTGCCCACCCTCTCCCTCCCAAACACTTTTAAAAGTGTGTATTATAGATCACACTTTGTTGTTGGGTGAATTTGGCCCTCTAGGAGAAACCCTAACAGGGATGAAATTTGTCTTGCTATTTCTGACTCAACTTTTGGCACTAGGTATCTGTGCCTAAATTAAAAAAACAAAAAAGGTCTAAGAAAGAAATCCATGTGCATAAAATGCTAAACAGAATTATTAACTCCTTTCCCTGGCTGAAAAAAACAGATGTAGTGGACAAACACTTTGGCCAAACAAACTGGATTCTTAAATGTGATTACAATGGAAGATCACCTACAGCTTTAAAGCTGTTCACTGTTGTAAAAAGGAGGATATTGTTGTTTGACAATATTGCAAGTTTATATTAATTAATGGCATCAAGAAGTCTAACAAAAATTATTAGTTTTAATCAGTATTTGTTATGTGATTACTTGAAGGTATTTTAAGCTGACTGCAGCTGCATATCAATCTATAGAGAAATGTTTAGAGGATATTTACTTACTTTTAATGAAGGTAGAGAGGAAATTCTGATCAGCTAAAGGAGTAGATGCACATCACTACACTAAACAGGCACAGGGCGAAACCAGAAATGCACAAAAGAGCCTCTACTCCCCATCCTGTCTCTCCATCATGACAGTAGCCAGCCTTCACCACGGGCCAGGAGCCCAAGCATCTAAAACGGGTGACCTCCATAAATTCCAGTTGAGCTAATGCTAGTTTTGCTCAGCTGGTTCCAGAATGTGCAATTTTCAAATTATGACCACATGGTCTAGCTTGGGGGGGAGGAGAGGTTACCTCTCTGGACGAAATTTGTGCTTGTGTGGTCTCTGAAGATCCCAGCGCTGACACTCCTTGCCCGTCTCGGTGTGATCCATTGGCCCTCTGTAACTCTCTCCATTGCAGGTCATGCATTCAACTAGGAAAAAAAATAGATGCTAGTCGTTTTTTACATTGATTATTTGTGCCACCAAAAAAAAGAAAAGACCCAAGAAAGCCCAAAAACAAACAAAAAAAAAATCAAAACCAAAAGAAAACAAAACCAAAAACACAAACAAAAAAAAATTAAACAACAAAAAAACCCCAAACAAAACAAAACAAAACAAAACAAGAAAGGACCCCCAACATGTCCATACTCTTATATATTGAAGCCAACCTAAAAAGATATTAAAAATATAATGAAATCAACCTAAAGAGGTATTTTATTGGGTTGGTATGTGTAATGGCCTTTGGAAAATAATTAAATCTTTTAGAGCTAATCCACATGTTTAAATTTTATATCACTTTAGAGGACACTTACAGTTTTGAAGCAGTTAGTGGTGAGTTGCTAGAGGCATTCATGTCCTTATCAGATTTTTACTAACCTTACTTATGGTTAGTAACGGAGAGAGACACATAACTAATGAAGAAGTATTTTTTAAAGGTGATATTATCTAATTAAGCACTATTTGTTATTCTAAATCACTCTAAGTCATAGTATAATCACAGGACAAGTTTAAGTGCAGAATTATGGCTGAATCCCAATTTCAGTGCAGTACAGTATGTCTCTTTAACTACCCAGCACTTTCAGATACAGATGATACCATATCTTTTTGATGATAATGGTTTTTAGCAGCTTAAACTAAGGCATTTTCAGTCCTGGTTTGAGAAAGTGGGGGAGGGGGGGCATGGAGGGAGAGTGGGCAAAATTTACCAAAGGGATTTTAAAGCATTGTTGAAGAAAGTTTAGAATGAGAAATCTGAAAATATCAAATAAATTCACCAAAATTAACTGTAGGCAAACCTCTCAAGTACTTCCTAACTGGAGTCATTGTAAGGAAGGGTCATTTAGAAAATACTAATTTATGGAATTACAGGTACCACAAAACATCAGGAACCAAAGTCTTCATCCAGGTCATGTCCCATTTGAAGCACACATAAGTTTATCTTTAAATTATAGGTTTTAAATAATTTTCAAGCTCCTTGTAAATTATTCTCTTCCTCCTTCTCTTTCTCTCTCCCTCTCTGCCTCATTTCTTCCCTCCCTCTCCTCTTCCTTTCCTAAGGACAGCACAGCTATTGCATGTGACACATTACCAGGAAAATTAAAGGCATCCTATCTTGAAGATTTAAATGGGTTGATTGATTGGAACTGAATTGGCTGATTAGCAAGATATAAGAGCATAGTTTGGAGGTTAACAGAACTTAAAAGTCAACAAATGCATTGGTGTATATGAAGTGTCTTTCAAATTCTGTGACTTGAAAGTCAAATGAGGTTGGATTTTTAAAGAGTTGTACTTATTTACAGTATTTATACAAAAAGCAAAATACATGCTTATCTTAAGCTTTCATCTTGTAATCCAGTATCTATATTCTCATCAAAAAGAAGACGAAAAGCTGATTTTACCATGGAATGGCACTAGATGATTTTATCACATAGTAATATATTAATGGATTCACTATGACTAGACAAGCAAAAAAAAGGGTCACATTTGTGTAATCAGCAAAACTTCATTGTTCAAGTTCCTCCATAACCTGAAAAAAGCCGCTGAGCCTGAAACCTTCCAGCGTGCTGGAACATAACAAGATCTCCTCTTCCTCTAACAACTTCCTTTCTTGCTATATGACTTACTCTGGCTGAGAAATCACCTAACCCTTCTCTAAGGGCCATGAGTGAGTGATTACTGCAGGTTCTGTGCAGCTGCAGTCAACAGAGCAGAGGCAGCTTCCCACAGGAGCTGGGTTACCTTCTGAGCAGAGGGGGATGTCACAGACTTCATGGCGTGTCTCTGGGCTGGTGGTGAAACACCATGGGCCTCCCTCTTCCCCTCGCGGGTTTCGACAGTAGTTTTCCCTCAGGTCTTTTCCCCGATAGCTCGAAGGCAAAAAGCTAGTTTTAAAATGACAATCATTACAGTATAAGAGCATGCAAACTTTGGGGTTAATCATACTATTTTTACAAATAGTTAGAAACAATCGCATTTCTGCTTCCTTCTCCCTCCACCCTGCCTAAGCAAATGCACACACCCAAGTATCTGTCCGTACACAAATACACATCTTCAGTTGGGATTACTCAACCTAAATGGCCTAAATCTGGGACAATTTGTCTAGCCCATAGCGTGCTCTAGAGAGTTTTACTCCCATCCCTCAGCTGTCCAGAACGAGCTATCTAGGGCAGAGCCAGAGGCAGTCTCACACTCCCTGTGCCAGCCTGCACTGCATTGTCCTTCAGGAGCTCTGGGTGCACAGGGGTTGATTGGGTCTATAGCCATGTGAGGCCTGTCTCTCCTGAGTGTTAGCACGTAAAACAGCTCCAGCTGGGCTCAGGATGCACCTACTGTGTGAACCCCACAACTGGAGAAACCTCACTGCAGCCCTGGTCTGGCAGCAGCAAGAGCAGATCAGGAGCATGTGAGTGTGACCAAGTGTGTGCTACACCTCGCTGAGAGGCTTTCACTGCCTGCAACCATGGACTGATTTGCATTTCAGAACAAGGAATTTCCCCAGATGCCATTTTAGCTGTGTTGCTTCATGTTCTGCCACAAGCCCCACTGTTGCCACCTTAAGGTCTGCTACTTACAGACCCACTCATAATTGCATCTTATAAATTCAGGCATTGAACAGCATTTCAGCTGACTCAAAATGTCCAGGGTCAAGGTGTTGTCTTCTCAGGTATCCGTGAAAGTATGGGCTTAACTCTACAGAAACTATCACATGCACACGGACATACAGAGATATATGTATATTTACACAAAAAAGTAATGCTAGTTAATTGTCCCCACAAAACAAAGAACAGCTAACCACATAGTAAGGAACCAAACCCCACAGCTGGGCTGTTCAATGCCACTTCAACAGCTCATGACCACATTCAGGCTGCACATTGCAGACAAATCCAGTGGCATTTCACTGCCAGTTATGCTTAAACAGCAGCTAAATCTCTCTAGTTAGCTAACATCCTAAATTCAGAGATCTGTCCCATGAAGGATTTTTTTGTTAATTGAAACATTGGGCTAACTAAATATGGGATCACATGAAACTTGAAACTGAACCTAATTAACTGACTTAATTTTTGAGATTTATAAGATTTGTTCCATTTTATTTTCATCAGTATTCAAGCTTTGGTGGAAATAACACAAATAATGCACCTTTTATTTTGAAAACACCTAATATTTTATTTTGAGTGTTTTGAGAGAGAGAAACAAGAAGAAAGTTTTTACACGTGACATTTTATTCAACTTTTACTCCCATTAATGAAATACTTAAACTAACTGAAGTGAAAAATACCTCTGTTAATCACATTGGAGTTCTAGCCAATGCGATGTGGAAGCATTACATGAAAGTGCTTTTTTTTTATTTTTGGTGCTTGAAGTGATTAATTTTTATGTCATTATTGCTGCCTATAAAATTGTTGCTTCTGTTTTTCCTCTGCAGTCTTATAATATAAATATATTAAACTTTTTTTAGTTGAAGGGCTCCAGGCAAACATTTCTGATGGGACATTCCAACCTGCATATGTGTTAAAGTGGTATGTCAGTGCATATTAGAATGTTCTATTTAGCTTTTGTGCTCATTAGAAAATATAGGGAAAAGATATATCAAATTACATCAGACATTCTGTAAGAACATTAAAAAAAGAAAAAGTCGAAATGAGTAGCACTAGGAACACAAGATGAGTCAGATGTACAAATGGCTTCAACAGGTACTGAACCAACATTCTTGAGAGGAAAAGATGAGTTGCATAAAGACCTACCCAGAAATGGAAGAAAGGGCCACTCCTAAAATTGACGATTTAGTTTATCTACATTAGGTAAGGAAAAAAGAAAAAAAGCCAAAAACTGAAGCCAACAAGAGCAATGGTAAAAACATTCAACCACACAAAAGCCATGGAAACTAGCCAAGAGCCTATGAAGTACTGGTCTGCTCTTTGACCATTTCTCTTTGAGTCCTATTTTCATTGGGTTTGTCAATTTAAAACTTTCTAACAGTCTTACAATCTGTACTAGGATGAGATGAGGATAATATAAAGTGGGGTTTTGCCAGGAGTCTCTGGGTTCTAAGAAATACAAATAAATAAAAATATGACTTGTTAGATTCAATTACAACTTTGACGTTTGAAGTTATTTAAAGTCTTTCTAGAAATATAATTTAAAATCATTAAAGTACATTTCTCCACTAAATATGAGAAATGAACTTATTTTCCAATGGCATTTTTGATAATCAGATGTTGAGAAAAAACGACCTAAAAATCTGAGCATTTTGTACTAATAAGTTCCAAACACACCACTACTGTCTGCTTCTTCCCATCTCCCTCATGTCTCTGATGATGAAATCATATTTTCTGATGTTGAAAAACAAAATTAGCATGCAGCCACCTCATTTATCCGGTGACCTTTTAAAAATTAAACTTATTGCACAAGGCAGGAGAAGAGTCATTCTCATAAAATTAATCATAGAAGAGTGGCTGTCCAAATGCATTGGATAAAACTGTGTATGTGATAAAACTGTATATGCTGTGTATTAAAATGCAATTTAATGATTATGTGTGGTCTCCAGACACTTTCCTTTCTCTAATTATATAAAGTCACGTGTATATTATGCAGAAAAAATGCCCATTCTTGCTTAGGATGTAGTAAATAAGATTTTTTTCACTTCTGAAAAGTGAAGATTATATACTTCAAGGTGCTGAGTCTCAAGAAGTCACTGCTTTGGGATCTGGTGGTAGTTATGGTATGCTCCCAGTCAAGAACAGCTCTGGCCTCAAACTGAGCAGCAGACACTGCCATCCATACTGTAAGAGCCAAGTCCAGTAAGTCCAAGCCTGAGGCTCAGCTTTGAAACACATCATAAGAGGACACAACTCAAGTATCCTTTGCCTTTTAATGTCGTTCCAAGATATCCTCTTGCACACTGGATTGATTTGGTCAGGACAGGACTGAGCAGTGCACAGCCCAGTTCCTCACTAGCCATGTCCAGTTTGGCTCCTCCTAAATAACTGCTGACAGTGGGAGCCAGAGCAAAAGGCAGCAACGTGGATAGCAAGCTTATGGGTGAGAGGACACTTTGTTTTTGTCTCTTAAGGTTTTATTATCTACATGGCTAAAGCCAGTACAAAAATGTTGAAAGAGAAGTGGTTAAAGCATAGACCAGTACTTCATAGTCCTTTTACTAGTATCTGGGAACATTTGTTGGGGATGAATCTGTTTTTACCATTACTCTTACTGGCTTCAGGTTTTGGCTTTCTTTTCTTTTTCCTTAGCCAATAGAGTTGAATTAGATTTACTCTCAAGGTGTAGGTTTGGCCTCAGTTTCTCACTGTACCAGGTCCTAATCTGAAAAGTTAAGTCCCATATATGCTCCCTCAGTCTTTAGTTTTTCCTTATATGATCTGAAGGGAGGGATTTCAAAAGTCTCTTCAGTCCTTTCCATGGATTTGTTGCTTGGCTTAAGCACTCCATAGAGTTTAATATATTCTACAAATAACAGAGAATTGACAGTAACCATGCAAAATATACTAACAATATTATATACTAAGCAAATAGGTGGTCTAATATCCCCCACTTCCTAATAATGAAGTTTTCAAAATTGCTCATTCCCCAGGAGTTGATTGGAAAACAATATTAAACTTCCAGACCCTGGGCTGAAGTAATGCAGATGTTTTGTTTTTGCCAGTACCTAAGAGATCAAAAGGATATAAACAGCTAAAAAAAACAGGAAAGGAAGGGATACAGACACAGGCTGGCATTAGGAGAGACATCTTTGGAGAAGGTCCAAGAAGATAAGGATTTTCTGGGATCTGGAGAATGGCATCTCTTAGAGAAAGGCAAGAATATACCCAAGAGATTTTGTTGCCTAAGATTAGTTTTCCCATAAATTCTTATGTTTTATGGAAGCTGTCTGGGCACTATTTCCATTGTCTCTGCTCCTGAACTCTTACCTGTGCTCATGGGGGATCATTGAATTCCAGGCCTGACACTGGATACCACTTTTGGTTACAGATATTGTTCCTTTATAGTCTGCTCCTTTTCCGATGATACAATTTCTGACATAGTCTATTGACATAAAAAAGAAGAAAATTAGGTATTTGGTTACTGTATGAAAAATTAAAGCTCATAATTTGTTTTCATATAAAAACAATATAATTTATTAGCCTTTAAATACTTGATTATTCAAAATACATTTATTTGTTGACAAACATGCCTGTGGTTTGTTTGGTTTTCAAAATATTGATCTCTATCTGATCCAAAGTAACATCCCCAAAATGATTCCAAGGTATCTGACTGAAAAAACCTCCATGCCTGAGGACTTGTCTCCTCCTCATTAATGAGGTAAATAAGAGCAATAATAAATAATAAATGATAACTCATTCAACTGAACTGTTCAGTAGTAAACTGAAGTAGCAATTCAGACTAGTATGTATGGTGGTAGGCAAATATGTATATTGCAAAACTGATCAAGAATAAATATGTAGACTAGCATGACAGCAAACTCAGGATATGTGTAAATAAAACGGTAGGATGCAGCTCTCAAAATGCATAAAAGCATCCATGCCCAGGATGTTTCTACAGCCAAAAAAATCACTGACTGACCTCAGGGCTTTTTTCCCCCCTCCATAGCTGGAAAGAAAAAATCAGTAAATAAATCATTTACCCTTCTTTTCATACAGATCAAACGCATGGTCTTGCTTCTTTCTCACACCATTTGTCAAGCTGTTGAAGGATAACCAATGGCACCGTTTTGTAACTCTGTCATAAGCAAAGGCCCTGCAAAGAAAATCTGGATGAGAAAAAAATCTCTGTGTGGTTTATAATAATGACACATGGCCTGCCAAGGAGCATGCAATGACATCAGATTTATTTTTACTGGGAAAGTCAGAGAAACAGTCCAAATTACTATTTAAACCCACAACTGTGCTGACAAGAGCAAAGAAACAAAGAAATTAAATTGATGTGGTCATTACATTAAATACCAGTTTGGTTGTTCACACTAGTCTAAGAGTTCCCTTGTCATTAAAGATCTTTATTTTAAAACTCAGATAAATGTGACTGAGACAGCGTTTGTGTCCTCAGTTATGCTGCTTTCTGGGAAAAAAACACAAAGACTAAAACACCTTCTTTGCTACACTTACAATATGCCTCTGAAATAGTTAAGTATCTCACACTGATAGATTGAGGAAAATTCAAGCACAAGGAATCTGTTTCTTGCCTAGAACAACAGAGCTGTTTAAAAACAGCTCAATGAAGATTAGTTTTATTTTTTAAAGTAAACGAATCTGTGATAGTGTACCTGGAGTTTGCCCTTGGTTTGCTTTTGTTTTCTTTTTCCTTTCTCTTATTTTTAATTGCTTTCTAGGATAGAGTACAATGCATGCAGAATTGACTGGATATGGGGGAAGGCAAGAAAGACAAACGGGAATCTGAAGAGTAAAAACACTTTCTTTCAATATTTCAAATGAAAAATGCAGACCTTTTTCTCCTGAAACAGTTTTGAAAGGGTAGTCTTTAAGTACAGATAAAATATTTTAAAGGATTTTAAAAACAGAGTTGACTGCCTTTGAGGAAGCAACAGCTATTCCAACTAGTAAATTTAAAAAAAAAAAAGAAAAAACTCCACAGTTATTTTTCCCTAATTTTTCATTTGAACCAAATATCAAATCACTGACATTATTTCCTCTAGCCTACCACAAAATCTACATTTATGTCAGTCGTCCCATACCTTCTGAGATACTTTGTTCTGATTTGAGAAGGCATTTTAACATTTGATAATATCCAAAAGACACACAGATTTCTTACACTTCACGCATACTTTGGCTATGCTATATTCCTCAGCACTGCATCCCTCAACAAAAAGCTTCTTGATCTTCATTTAATTCATCACATAAGCTTTCCATGTGAGATCTTGCTGGCTTCAGTTAAAAATACTACAAGATCCTATCCAATCTCCCCAGTCTTCTCTTTTTCAAACATCTTCTTCATTATCGTTTCCATCACCAAACAGATTTTTCATCCAACTGCTCTCTCTACTCTGTTGACTCCAAATGTTTCCAACCTGCTAACCTTCATCCTTCTGCCCTTGTGCAGCCTTCTGTTCTCTGCTGGCTGATTCTCAAATTTGAGCAGATCCAAGTGCCTCTAACTCCATCTTCACAAAAATATCCTTGACCTTTCCTGCCTTTCCAATTACATTCTCCTTTCTGCTCCTCCCTCCTAAAGTGGGAATGCAGAATGCAGTGTTTACAAACAATTCTTTCAGTTTTTGCCTTTCAGTTGCCTTTTGGGTTCTTTCCAGTTTGGCTTCAACCATTTCTGCACATAAAAGTTTCTAACAATCTTTTCTTGGACCCAAATCTGGAGGGTTTTTATAATTCCAAAGTCAACATATTTGAGCAAATTCTTGGACTTTCCTCTACTGATACTGCAGATCACAACAATTTGTTGTTTTTTTTTTCTCTTTGTACTGAGATGTCTGTAGATTTTCTTATCAGGTACTGAAATTCTGTTGTCTATTCTGGAATCCCTTCCCGTGTAAATACAGACACTCCAAGGAGGTAACAAAGAATAACACAGTGACAACTTTGCAGTTAAGGAAGGGATGCACCTGCAAAAGTCACCTGCACAGCCAATAACATACTACCTATATTATCTTTTTCTCGTCCTTAGGAAATGTAGTGGGAAAAACTGCAAGGATGACTGTAGGAAAACAGTGGGAGTAATGGAGTGCAAAGGGTAGTGAAACAAAGGAACAGAACAGCTCAGCAGTAGCAGCAGTTTGGTGAAACTGATAGGGAAGGCAGAAGAAGATTCACAGAGATTTATGAAGTCAAAAACATAGCATAAGTGAATCTAGGGAGTTCTTTGATGGAGGATTCTAGGAATAATGTTATGAAAAAGAAAGAAGTCTAGATAAGGATCTTGTAACTCAGTTAGAAATGAACAAGATCTGTGCAAGCATGACAGCAAGGGAATAGAGGAAACATCTGTTCTGAAAAGTGACATATATTAGCTTCAGCAAAAGTGTCAGAGTTAAAACTAGCAAGGATTAATGATTAGCCAGTAAAATACTCAAATTTTACTTGCAAGTGATACAGAAACTTGAAATGAAGAAGTAGAAAGTTGTCCTAATTTCCCCCTCCCCCCGAGAAAATAAAGAGAGCCTGAACCTTTACAAGCCTGTAGTGCCTGAAATCTGCTACTCTACCACTTTCTGGCAAAAAAGAAACCTAACCCTCTTCCTGCTTGTGTACCTCACTGTGCATAGACTCAGATGTTGCTGCTCCTAGTGCAATTGTTGCGATTATGCTACAAAGTAACTCCATTTTTAATTCTGGCATTAAGTTTGCATCCAGAAAATAAAACTTCGTTGCTTTGACCCAAGTGATGGAGAACTGCTACGTGGATATGGAGCATGAGAATCAAACCATGAAAACATCAATAAACATAGGAAATTTCAAGTCTTATATTTCAAGCATTTGAAATGTCATTTTGTGTTACTTCTTATTTTAGAATGCTCCCACAGCAGGCTGGAAGCTAATTGTTTTCATTTAAGTTGGCAACAAATTTCACCTTGCAGTAACCATGTGCTGTATGAAGTTAGAGACTGGGATACTAGGAACAAATGGGAAATATTAGTAATCACTGGATCCTTTAAAAGGGAACACATTAAAATATGTGTTTACAGTAACATCAAAGAACAGTTCACAGTACAACAGGACTAGTATAGGGCCAAAAGGGAAACCACAAGAACGTTCTGAGATCCCGGAAAAGAAAATCCCATGTGCTCTGCTGCACAGCGGTAGCACAGGCAAGACCTGATCACCTACACCTCTACTGCAAACCTTCCATGTTAAAAACCTGGCAGGGAAAACAGGAATTCAGACAATGAATCATCATATTTGTAATCCTTTTCCAGTGCAAAGTAATTGCATGACAGATCGCCATTCTGTTATTTGTGAGCAGGACTTTTCGGAAATGGGTTCTCAAAGTTCCTCATGGCTCTTTGTTGCTGTACTGACTCATTAAGGGAGAATTTGCTAATTAAAATATCCATCAGATGCTGTCTCAATAAAAAAAGATTCTACAGGAAAACATTGTAAAAATTCAGATGATTTCTAGATTAATTTTAATGTAGAATAGAATAGATACATATATTAACTCGCTTTTTATCTTCAGAACGCAAAAGACAGCATCCAGAGCAGCTACAAGTAGCTTGGGAAAGTTTTCCTAAGCTGATACTAGAACACAGAATTGTTGTTTTCTTGGCATTACTCAGAATTTTTTTATACTGTGATACTTAATTTTGCAATACTCCTTGCTGCTGCTCATCAGAATCAAGGATGTCTTGCTATATTGAATACAACCTGATCCTCTTGGCAATGACATCAGTGGAAGCTCTGCCAGTAGGGAAAGTAGTGGCTTGTGCCATGTGAAAAATATTAGTGCCTGGAAAATATTTTCTATCTGAAAAAAGTAAACTCTGCTCGTTGTTTACACATATAAATAGTCAGAGTACAGAACGATACAAACAAGACCCTGTAACAATGGAATTAAAGGTTTATGGAAGAATTAAATCACAGTTGAGAACCTTCTTTGCCAAGGAAGAGCTTTTGTTGTCACATTTGATCTAGCTTCCATTTGTACCAATTGTCAAAACTTTTTTATGTTTCATGTTCAGGCTCACACTTAGCCCAGCACTCACCAGTACAGAAGTCATCCACTCTCTCCAAGATTCATCTGCATTCATGGCCTTTCATTGATTGCTAATGGTCTAGACTAAGAGAGGCCAGGGGGATCACATAAATCTAACACATCAAAAAAATAATAGTGATTTGTCCCAAAGAATAGTAGAGAATATGTACAAGGCAGACAGGCAATGAGCTGCATGATGTGTTTCTAAGAGAGAGCAGATGCTGAAGGATAGCTATCCACAGCCCAGGTTTGATTCCATTGTATCAGATTCGCAGTACTTGCCAGTGAACTTCAGCAGTTCATGTATCTGTGCTCCATGTGTGAGGTTCTCATTGATTTCAGCAGGAGTAATGTGCAAAGAATGAAGTCAGAATATGGTCTGAAGTGGTGCTGAAATACTGCAGCTGTGATGTGTGACAATAGCCATTTTATAAGAGACATAAAAATCTCAGAAATGTTCACCGAATGCTACAGTGCAGTTCAAATCATCCACTTCTTAAAATGAGTATATTTTTTCAGCTACGTTATGGAAAACATTACAGATTGGACAAGCTAAGAAGACAGACAACTCAGGTAAAGCCTCAGAAAAGACTGACACTCCTGGACAGATAGAACAAGATCACTGAAATCAAAAATCACAATCTTTAGATTGTTCTCACTACAAGCGACCACAGATGACAATTACAGGGAGACCTTTGGTCAAAGGCTATTATATTTGTTTCCTCAGGGAAAAAAAATAAACAAAAGAGACACATAACTTACTTGCAAGTGAAAGAAAGGCCCTTGTTCCTGCTGCATCTCTTGGCACATTGCTCAGTGGTATTTAACAGCTTCGTTTTTACTTCCAGTGTTTTGTTTACTTTAATGAGCATCAACTCTCCTGTTTTTTTGAAGTCATGAAGAGGATTTCTCTTTTTTCCTTTACCCTCTAAAAAGGAAGTACAGAAGGAAAAAAACCCGACAAAATAAAACATTTTAAAGAAGAATGCTGAGATTAAAGATGGCATTATATATGGACAACATTTTATCGGAATTATAGCACCCTCAGTACCTAAAGCATAGAGAATCTCACAAAAATACGATATAAGCATATAATGTCAATTGATTATTGTAGATGGTGATTTCCATTTTTAAAACAAAAATATTAGGAATTATAGTAAAACCAGTTTCAAATAAAGACTTGCATAACGCTGTAAAAGGGTAAGAGGGAAGTTTCTCACCCTTTGGAAACCTTTTTCGAGAACCTCCAAAATATGTCTGGTAATTATCTGAGATCTTGTAAATATTTCCATGAAAAACTCAAGTGAAAAACAGTATCACTTGCTGAATGTGAAAAACTGTTCTTAAAACAATAAACTTATCACAAATTGTGAAAAGAAGTGTATTCTGGAAGTGACACAAAATAATCATTTTTCCTCTAACTGCTCCAATGAAGTCTCAGTGTGAGTGTTGTGTCCAGTTTAAGTCTGACTGAACTACAGTTGGTAGCTCACAGAAAAGAGGATGAGGTCAAACAGAGGCCATAGCATGGAAACAGTCTGCAGTGTTGCAAAGATTTCTGCAAAAGTGAATGCACTGATCTGGTTTCCATGTCTCTATTCAAAGGCCCAGAGGAAGAGGTATAAAATAGAGCAAGGAGGATTGGCTAGAGATGTTTGGCTAAAGTGCAAGAGGAAAGGTCTTTGATATCTGCAAGAAAATCCCAGAATTTTCCCAATCTTTATTTATACTTTTACTTTGCATTCCATGAAAACCAGAGTACCAGTGAAGGCTGCTCTATCGTCTGTGAAGGCAGATGAGTACATCTGGAGAGCAATTGTCCCTCTTCTGTCAGATGAATAACAAAGGGAGGATAAATTGTCCTGTGAATCTATTTCTCCTATTTCATTCAATGATCCCAGATGATCTTTTTGGATTAGATGGTTTATCCACGTAAGGTTAGGTGAATAAATTCCTCCTTAGTTTATGAAGTAGATAATAGTATTTTCCATAACTTATTCCCATATAACTGTATTCACAGCTGTCCTTTCATTTTTGTCTACAGACTCTGAAACAATAATAGAACACAAATGCTCAGGTTCAATTTATTGTACTTTGCCAGAGTTTTTCAAATATGTAAAACCTCAGCCTAGCTCTCTGAATAGATCCTACACAGGTGCAGAATGCACTTAGGCCAGTAAAGCTTTGCTTGGTGCACCCTGCAGAAGCTCAGAATAATTGTGAATTGCAATAGCTGAGGCTTTGGGGGAGTTACTGAGGGCTCCACATACTGAAAAGCCAGAAGGCTTAGAGGTGTTCCCTTTGCAGAACTTCCATCTTGATCACTGAGTTCACATTTTCACTGGATTCAGCTAAATCACACCTCTCAGTGGTGAGTTATCCCTAAGACACCTAGTGATTTAAATTAGATCTCATCAAGCTTCAGCTTTAAAAAAAAAAAAGAAGAAGAAAATCAAAGGAGTAGAATACTCTGCTGTAACACCCCTATAAAATAATCTTCAACCCCTCCTCCTAGTTTTCTTTTTGAACTGATGAAAGTAAACTATGCTACTCTCCAGAATCTAACAGACCACAATTTTAATCCCAATCCCAAAAATTTTAGGAAAAAGAATTAATTTACTTTTAAATATAATTATTATTATATGAAAAAGCTTTTGATTAAAAAATCAAAAGCTAGTAATTTTGGTGGGTTTTAGGCATTCATATCAGCTTTCTTAAGCATTTTCAGCCTTCTATTTGTGCAGTGCACATGCACCCAAAATGAATCACTGCTTAGGGAAATGTTATGAGAACATTCTCATCTTAAGGATCAGCATCTTCTTACTGGAAACAGTTGTGTCTCCACTGAAACTGCTTTACTTTTTGCTGTACCTGTGATAGAGCCAAAGTGCAGCAGAAAGGATTACATTTGCCCCTTAAGTCAACCACAGAAAAACAAATCTTCTATAAAGCATTTGTGGTGTATTTCTCAAACTATTATCTACCAAGACATACTTGTTAGTTTTATGTTGTCTCAGCCGAGACTTTTATGTCAAGTGGTGGTGAGAATCTGTGCAGAAATATCAAAGTATTTTCTTTCGGTTCCTGACACTAACATTTCCCATCTACTGATAAGTGTCATTATCTTAATTCCCAATGATAACAGCTTCTTAAACTCACCAGCCAGCATGCAAGAAGATGATTTAAAAAATCAAGAAATTCTGCTCTGCCTGAAAAATATGGTACAGAGTTCTGGTTTGTTTTTTTTTTTTTTGTCCTTCTTTTCCTAGCAGTTGTCCAAAGAGGATTATGGGTTTGATCTCGCATTTAGCAATTCATAACAGCCTGATTTACTTTAGCTTTCAAACAACAACATTATATGTCTTGCCTATAATCCAAAAGGCAAAGGGCCAAGTGCATCTGTGGTGTGACTGTTAGAAACATCAGAATAATGCAAAGTATAACTTTTACAATTCTCACAACAAAATATATAAAAATAATCTTCTTTTTGTGTCAAATTAGGTGCCTTTATTAATAAAATGTTAACTCAAACAGTGCCTTAGGCATGCTTCACATTAAAGTTTAGCATGCAGTGTGCTATAATCAATGCAACTAATTTGTGACTGCCATTCATTTCAATTTTTTTACTTTGATTAATCAGGACTTCTGCCCATTTTGTGGGCCATGTTTGGTATTTTTCTTATGTTTCCTGTAGTTTCATCTCGTATTACCAAGGAAGTCTGACATTCCACTTAAATTTTAAAATAATAGCAGCTGATTCAAACACAAAGGAATCCAGTCAAATATGAACCAACATTTCTTTCTTCAACAGAAACAACCACTAACTAAAAATATTTCCTCAGTCAACTTAAAACAAATCCTCCATAAGGTGAGGGTGGTGCCTTTATCTATTTTTTAACATCAATCTGAACAGAAAAGAGAAGAGCTCAGTCAATGCCCAAGGAAATGGGAACTGACACATTTGCTCTAGTAGGATGCAGCATTGGACAAGTGCTCCATAATCTAATATTGGATTTCCATAGACTCCCTGTTGGAGTTCCCCCATTTTCATAAAAGACATTAAATATTTACTTAAGAAAAAAAGGTGCCTCACAGGGCAAGAAATTTACCTTGCAGCTACAAGAACTCACCTTTCTGTTCCCTTATTACATTTTCAAATGAGGTTTCTGTACAATCTTCTCAGATAAGAATCACTGACTGAGACTGCTCAAACTATAGGGCACCTGGAGGAAAAGATTTCCAACAATACCTTTTCTTGGAGCAGTTCCAGTCTGTGTCAAATAATCTCAATAATCAGAGATAAAGAAAATTGTCATTCTGCAGCATTTTTGTTAGAAAACCCAGCAGCAAGTTGCAGTGCCTGTATTCTAAAACCTACTTTAATTTTAATTATATTTATACAAAACAGAACCAGTAACACAGAGAGCTGTGAGTAATGGACACCACAATATGCTATATCATAGACGGAAAATTTCTTGATTAACAAGAGAAACAGGTTTGAATTGGCAAAGGTGTTTGTGTTCGATCTCTCCTGCTCTCCAGATACTCTCTAATCATTGAATTGATAGAAAAATAACAGCAAAATAGCCTTTTTTATCTTCTGGCATTGTGTCCCACACCAAGAAGGGCTCCGGGTTCCCACACCACCACATCACTCAGTCCCGAAACTACCTGATTATGTTCCATATCTCAAATTAAAATTTACATCTTGTAGAATACAATTGGTCTGATACTGACCTGCATGAGAGTCAAGAAATTCAGGAAAAATCTAGTTTAAGGTTATTTAGAGTTCAAATACCTAAGCAAGTCACATTTCACACCCTCAGATCTTAGTCTGATCACCAAAAGTATTTGGTTTTGCATTATCATTTTAGTAGCAAAAACCTAACACAGCAAGTACAACACCAATGTTGTAGTAATCAAAATAGCATAAAGGGCATTCTGGGGCCCAAAGATCACCTTTGTCCATTATAATGAGATCAGAATATTACTCGTGTTATCTGCAGCAAAATTTCACAAGGAGATTACCTGACTTTATCTACTTCATTGGTAATCCCTTTCTCCTTCCACCATCACTCCAGCTTTTTCTAATACAGATGTGTATTTTAGGCTTCAAAGTTATGGTCTTACAGAGCACAACTGGAGCATACTGGCTGCCTCCCCTAGAAAATCTCTACTTCTATGGACTTGATACAGACTTTGCAAATCTTTCATTAAATACTAGTTATGATGCATTCAGCATACCAGCTTCCAGAGTTTCCAAATTTCACTCTGGTCTATGCAAAATCTATTCTTTTCTTAAAGAAACACATCTTGAAGTCTCCTGATAATATAAAAAAGCTTACTCCTTTTGTTGCTTTCTAGTTTTGCATCCCACTTTATTATATAGGGCAAAACTATCAAAACTTAACACCAGGTTTTCAAAATGGGTAGATAAACACATTTAAATCAAATTTTTATGTTTAAATTGAGATACCTAATTAAAATTTGATGGTTTGTGATTGAGTTTTATTTCCCTTTTCTGTTTATACTTGCAGAACTGGAACATTTTACTACACAGTTATTTGCTTTGTTGAGCTAAACTTGCAACTGTGTGGGTTAATTAATTCATTTTTTTCCTCTTATCACATTTGCTTATAGAAATAGGTTGGATTCAGGTCTTCATGGATGAAAAAGAGACCTTTTATAACTTCCAGTTTTCAGAAGAATATGAACAGTCATGTAACAGTATTGCAGTTCTTTGTTTGTCAGATGCCAGAGACAAACTAAATTTATGGGAAAATAAAAAAAAAAATCAAGGAAATGAAGATGCCTGAATTCCTAAGGCTAGCAGATGTTGTCAGAGAACTGCAGGAATCAACTGCAGTCCTTCCAAATGGAGAATGAAACACAAAATAACATGGCATGGGGAAAAAAATTTGAAAGAGGGAAATTGTCCACATGATGTGCAGGAAGTACAGAGAAGCTGAAGATTCAAAATTTATTCCAGTGAAGAAAAATGGTCATGTAAAGTGACCCAATTATTTCAGAAATGTGAAACAGACTTTGGCTCTTTCTTTAGTATCAACTGTCATTTTAGACCTCTGTTTAATATTTTGCATCATGTTTGTAATGAAATAAGTCACTTGACCTTGAGCAGTTAACAGATGGACTAATTACAGATTGAATTATTTGTGTTATAATTGATAACCAGGTCAGAATGTTAAAATGAGATTAGCTATTAATTTAATTTTACAAAAATCATCACTTCAAGCTAAAGTAAACTGGATTTTCCCAATGAGCTAGGCAAAAAAATAAATTGTGAGACAGGAATTTCATGTGATTTAACACTTGGGATCAGGGGGCTGGGAAATCAATCTACCATCATATGAAAGGCCTTGAATTAAAAAAAAAGGAAAAAAAAAGAAAAAATTCCCAACCCTAAACACACCTGAAATAAATGTAGGAAAGCACAGTTCAACACAATAAACATATCAATCATTTTATCAGGGGACACCATACTTGACAAAAAATTCATGGTAACTTACATTCCTAAGGATGTATCTGAATGGGAAAAAAATGTGCAAAGCAAAAATCTGCAAAACAATCTATTATCACAATGTCAGACATATCAAAGCAGAATGCTTAACTCAGTATAAACATTGACAATTTAATACAAAAATTAAAAACAAAGTATGTTTATATGCATAAAATAGCATTTGGCAAAACTTGTGTAACAAGAAAAATCAATGAGTAGGGTTTTTAACAGCACAACAGTTCTCACTGTATATGGGTTGAAAACCAGTATGCAAGTACAGTGAAGTGTTTAACTTGTTTATAAAACATGATAGAAGGGAAAATTTTAATTATATTCAATAATTTCCAAGTATTTCCAAGAAAATGTTTTTCAAAGGATTTAAAACATCAAGAATAAACTGCACACTGGTGTGTGCCTCAGTATGATAGCATAAATATACTGTCTTCATCAAGAAAAAAGAAAAATCAAACCAAATCTTCACCAGATGGTAAAAGTAGATGTTACTAAATGCTTTCAGATACAACATGCTTAAGTTAACAGTGTGGTCACAGAAATAAAAGAAAGCATATTAAAGATGAATGTTGATACTAATATCATTAATAGGGTCATCAAAATATTGTCATATGTGTGAATAGTTAGAAAGCACTTTTTCTACAAATACATTCAAGTCAATTTTGTCTCTTAAATTAAGTCATAACAGAGTCACTCTGGCAAAAAAGTTCATGCTCAACACTTTTAATTTAATTTACTTTGACATTTTCTTCTGCCTGTTTCGGTATCAGAAATGCCCAGATACCTGGCTAGAATGCAAAAAGTGAACACCTTTTCCAAATGACTTCTCATCTGGGGAGAAAAAGAAAAAAAAAAGGAAAAAAGGCAAACCAACACAATGAGAAACTGGAATATTCTAAGTTGTGCCCAAGAAAACAACTTTGTAGAGTGGATAGGCTTAAGATGCCAGATTAAGTTTAATGCAGTTATTTATGGAAGACAATAATTTGGCGTAAAAGAAGTTTACCAACCATACCCATAAAATCTGCAGTCAGCTGTGTAGATGGAAAGTCACCAAAATAAAACCAGCTGTCCAAGGAAGCATCTCTAGCTTGTCAAAACTAAACAGTTTCTCAGAAGTACCTGGAGGATGATGCGAATATTTTAACTTCTGAAATTTATTTTCTTGGCAAGAGAGCCCCATGGAGAAAAAGCATACAATTTGTAGATGGTTTGAATATATATAACTATCTATATAATATCTATATAAAATAGATAATGATTTTTCTACATTGGCTCTCAGTCTAGTTGTTGAGCAGATTCAGGAAATGCAAAAAGATATTTCTTTTTGGCTTTACATTACCATTCACACACCCACACCCACACCCCCTTATTATGAACTGCAAAGACTGCCATGTTACTGGGAACCCAATTTCATGTTTATGGTAAGTCCTTCTGCCTTTGGAACTTGTATAATCAGCATGAGAGCTCAAGGAGTTAGGGATAATGCTAACAACTGATAGTATATTCTAAAATTGGATGGTAGCTGCAAATGGACAGCTCTTTTCCTTCCAAGAAAAGGTTATCTGCTCAGCAGGATGCTGGGATCCATTGGCAGAAACAAATGTGCTGCAGTTTGTACTCTGACTTGCTATATCTAACCTCTGGCTAAATTACTGAAAGGATTTTCCCTTGTAAGATTTGTCTTCTCATGCATTGTGCACAAGTTTTAAATCCCCACCATTTCCCATTGCATTCCACAATCTTTGCAAGTGTTTGGTGTCTCCTTCAAGGCACCCAGCAGGATGTGCCCTTCCTTTGTGATGGTGTCCCAGCCAACTGGATTTGCAGACATGGAGCAAGAGGTAAGGAGATGAGCACAAGTAGGCAGGGCAGGAATTTGGGCAAAACAAAGAATGACAGATGGGCAGCATCTGAGGGCAGAAAACAGCCCCTGTGAAGTGATGAGAGCCTTGCTGCACGTTGTATTCATAAAAATAGTGGCACTGGCCAAGGCAGCGAGTCATAGGAAAAGCTGGAGCTGAGGGGGGACAGAGGGAGCAGCCAGTCCCCATCTGCAGCACCGGGGACTGCCAGGCACGGCTGGGCTCATCAGACAGCACATGGGTGGAGGCACACAAGCCGCTGAAAACTACAGCTGGATTTTGCCAACATTTTTGACTAATCTGGAACACGTTCCCAGCTCTACTTTTCTGCAGCACTACTTTGCATGTAGGTACTACCCACATTTGGGAACAGCTCTGCAACCCTCTGAGGACATTGCCACAAAGACCTGCAGGAAAAGATGGGGTAACCGTGAGGATGTCCTCAGCCCTTCCCTGTTCTTTGTAGCTGCCATACTTTCCCCACTGCAAGGTTCAAATTTGGCTTGCATTATGCCAATTGACCTACTATTCATGCTTCCCAAGTAAGCATGGAGATCAATCCTTTCTCACCTCCATGATCCATCCATTCTCACCTCTGTGCTGCCTTCCAGTCTCTGCCATTCCACCCCACTTCAACGTTGACAGGGAGAAAGTAAAATTCTAACATTCATCCAGTACAAGTAATTGCAAAATATTCAGGGCAATGCTTTTTTCTCCACATCATGCTTTTACTCAAAAAGAGGCCCAGTTATCCTGGTTTCAAGCCTCCTTGGAAAAGTTTGAAATGCGTAAGTGGCAAACTAATGTTCAGCATAAAGATCCAAAAGGGAGACATTTTGCTCTCTGAGGGAGACTGCACATTTCCCTTCCAAGCCTGGCCTCAGTTGAAGTATTACAATAATGACAGATGAGTTCCTCCAATAAGAGGCTTTCCTTTCCTTGACTTCAGTGGTCAGTTTTCCAGAGTTTTACGCAACCTTTTAATCTCATGTCTTTCAACTCCATATTCTCCGGCTATGTTGCTTATGAAAATGGCATTAATAGAAACAGAAAATCTGTTAAGCAGGGTAAGTGCTGTATTACGTGTGAGAGCAAAACAAGCAGCCCCTGGCACTGAGCACCAAAAGGATTCCATTAAACAGAAGGAATACACTCTTCCAACTGGCACAGTATCATTTCACTTTGTTGACAGTATATAGTATAATGATTATCTACAGCTGGGATGGGAAAGTATAAATCACATTAATTTTTAAAAATATACTTAGCTATGCAGACCACAGGAATACACAACATTCATAAATCGATTATGGCTATGGGATTTGATTTTATTTTTTTAAAGTGATAATTATATATAGGAACTAAGTGCAACTCCCACATCTTCATTAGCAACTTCTTCAGATCATCCAAACTACACAAAGTGTTTTAAATAAATTTAAATAAACACACTTGGTTGACAGTACTTTCACAGAAAAATGTATCTTTAATTTAAATTAATCTTTAACATTCACTCTTTTACAACATGCCAATCTACTTATTGCTTTAGTTTCACTAGATGAAAATTATTAAAGAGATACTTCCCAAGAATACTGAATAATAAGAATATCTGAACAAGAAAGAAAACTCCTTGATAAAGTTATTAGCTACAGATTAATTTCTTTGTGCAAGTGGCAGAGACTTACAGGACATTGATAATGACTAGGCAAGCATTCTATAGGCACCATGCACATTTATCTTTCAACAATCACTGTCTTATCTTTTATATATTAAAAAGAAACTCAGAAACTGATAGCATTGACAACTTGCTGACATTTAAATTTCTTGTGCTTTCTTCACCCTCCTTTTTCTTTACCCCTTAATATAAGCCAACTGTATTAGTCAGCAACTTCTGTTTCACAGGACATTGTCTTCACTCAGAACTTAGTGCATGGGTATACAAACCCAGAATATCCATCCGCAGAAAAAACTATGTTCACCACTAGGTACATTTGAAACCAAGTTTGATAGAACAGCACTAGCACTATGGACATGCATTAGCAAAAGACTCCTCTTATTATTTTTTAATTCTGTTTTTATCATTTAGCTTGCTTTTCATATCTAAAAATAATCGTATGTAGGCAAATCCTAATCTTTCTTAAAAACATCCAAGTAAAAAGCATTCAACATCCCATACAAAGATAACATGTATGTTTACAAAACAATCAGTTTCGGAAATTATCCAGTAATTTGTATTTTTAGAAAGAAATAGCACAACTTTCCCTTGCCTACACTGTAAAAGACCCTTTTGTTGAAGAGCATGTATTTTTAAAAACAAGGTAAGCAAAATGGCATCATGTGATAAGAGTCATCTTTCTTGCCACTAAGGCAAATGATAGGATTAATTAATATTAAGGCAGGTAGGAGAGGAAAATTAAGAAAGGGAGGGTTGTCAAGAAATTGTCACCATGAGAGCTGGTCAGAAAACACATTCCACTCTGAAAAACTCTGAAGTTTTGGAAATCTATTTTTTCTCCTCAAGGTGAACCATTCACTCCTGAACTGGAGAGCCCATTGGTTAGGGCACAACCCTATCCATCAGGCCACTGATGCAGGCAGTACAGCAGCTGTGTCTCAATCTCTCCAGTAGGTACATTAAATAAATCAAACATTCAATGAACTTGGAAAACTACATATCAGCACTAAGAGCTTATAGTCCAGGACCACAAGGACTTTCTCTCATTCAAGAAAAGCATCCTGACTTTTCAGGAGAGCAAGGCATGACCTAGCTTCTTATAAGCTCATCTATAGACCAGTTTTGTACTTTTGGCCAATGGAATAAAGTCTGTGTGGGATGTCTGCAGTGTTTATTTTGCCTTTTTTTCTAACTAGCCCATCAGTTTATGAATTTCTATCACAGGTGAGGGTTTCTTAAAGCAGGTAACCACAAGCTATTGGCAGTGTCTTCTGCTGCATATTTCTGTGATTTGATTTGATGGAAACAAACCAAACAAAGTTTCTCTTGAACAGGAATTATTTCTGTGAAAAGTTTTGATGTATCAGCAGTTTCCAGTAAAAGACACCCAAAACATGTTCTCAGAAAATTCCTAACCAGCTCTAGCCACCACTTTTCAGAGAAGATGCATGTGCCAAAAATGGAAATTCCAGTGTACATGAAAAGGAGCTCAGAAAAGTATAGCATCAGAGTGTCTGTGTCACCTACTGAAGAATGCCTGTGAAAACAATATCCTCAGTGAGCAGACTGAGCAGAGAAGCTGTAATGAGATTGTTCAGCATCCTACAGAATCCTCTTGCTTGCAGGGGGAAAACAACAGGTTTTACTGCACGTGATGCTGTCAGTCAGTTTTTGACTTGCCCACTCAGATCACAAAATATTCCACTTTGAAATCCCATTTCAAAATATTGATTTTTTTTAACTAGAAAACATAATTATGTCTTGGAAGCCATCAGCGTTCCTTGCCACACACTGCCTGATGCCCTCAGATATTGCCCCAGAACCCAGCTGCCACAGTTCCCTGCCCTTGCTTTGCCCGCTCCTGGCAGATTCTTTCCCTGAATTGTGCCTGTCCTTTGTTTCTGTCTGTGCAAAGGTCTGACCCTAACAATGTTGCCGGAAGGAAGGAAAGGTTTGTAGAAACCTTAACAAACTTTTTTCCTTAAACGTCTTCCCAGAGGACCAATAGAAAGCACAGAGTTGGCTCTTCAGATATCCAGTCCAGGGAGGACACTTCAGGAAAGAAATTCAGCTAAAGAGCATCCAGCACTTGATTACTTATTGTTTGTTCCTTGCCCCCNCAGAACATCTAATGAAATTACAAGTATTTCAATCTGGAAATAGCATGTTCATGCTGTTGAACTCCAGCAAGGACATTCCCGTTCGGCAACGCACTATCCCATGCTTCGGGTATTCCTTGTCAGCTTCTGTTATTTAACATTTATTCTACCGCTGGAAATTAGAGATACACGGTCGTGTCCTGACAACGGCCGGGAGCACCTCTGGGCAATGATGAGGTTTCCTTCCCCTCTCTCCCGGCTTGTCCCCGTCCGGAGCGAGCCCCGCGTCCCTGTCCGCCCGGGGCAGGCGGTGTGAGCAGAGCCGCTCCGCAGAGCCCGGGACGGGACGGGACGGGACGGGACCCTCCTCCCGCGGGGCTGCGCTGCCGGAGCGCGGCTCGTCCCGACCGCCGCTCGCTGCGCTGCGCTGCGCTGCGCTGGGCTGCGCTGAGCTCCGCGGGTGCGGAGGGAGCGGGACTGCACCGGCACTGCCAACCCCGCCCGGCAGCAGGTTGGGGCGCTGCCGGCGGCGGGGACTCCGTGCCAGCCCCACCTGCGAGCTGCGAGCTGCGGGCTGCGCCCGGCGCGCCGCCCCAGAGCCCTCCCTGCCGCGGCGGAGCGGGGACGGGGTCCGGGCTGCGGCTGCGAGGCGGGCGGGGGTCGTTAGCGAAGTGATAGAAGAACTGACCTGCCGCGGGGATGGCGGTGGGCAGCAGCAGCAGCTGGTGGAGCAGCAAGGCTGGCAGGAGGTGGGTGGCCCGCATGGTGCTGGCGGCCCCCCCGGCGGCTGGCGGGGAGGAGAAGGGGAGATGACTCCTCGGAAGGACCCCGTGCACCGCCGGTCACTCGAGGAGGCAGAGTGAGCCGAGCTTTTTATTGCGATGATCTAAGTTTGTTGTGTGATTAACTGGAAAGATCTGGGTCCCAACTCCCTCTTACGGTAAGAAACTGTTTAACAACATCCCCTCTCTGCCTCTTCTCCTCCCCTCCTCAGGAGCTGCCTCCCCTCACTCCCGCCCCTCAACCAGCCTNGGGTCTCTCAGGACCGGGTCCCTCAGCCCTTGCCCGGGCCGGTGTCTCCCTGCTGCACGATTCCCTCAGAGCCCCCAGTGCCATCTCACCTGCTCCCAGAACAGCCCTCTCCTTCCCTGCCGACAATTCCGTTCACAACATCCCATTTTCTCCACCTGCCCCTTGGCCTCGCCTCAGGCAGCACCTTCATCCATAGAATGTCAGTGGGATTCTCCCACCCTATAGACAGTTTCACTGTAAGGAAATGCCATTCCTTCGACCTGCCCGTGGCTTCCCCCAGCCACCAGCCTGGCCTTTCCATCACCTTCTTTGGCCATCTGACAAATGCCACTTCCCCAAAATTGTGGCAACTCTGGGGAATTTAAAGGTCAAGTATCAGCTGCTGGCGTCGCTCCATGGAGACAAGCTTCAGTCCAAAGCGCTGCCTGACCTTCCTTCTGTTGCAGGCAAAGTCATTGTAATTCTTCTCTTGCACTTCATTTTAACCTCATGGAAGCAATGACATTGGGT
Source organism: Grantiella picta (assembly GCA_013397955.1). Taxonomy (NCBI): domain Eukaryota; kingdom Metazoa; phylum Chordata; class Aves; order Passeriformes; family Meliphagidae; genus Grantiella; species Grantiella picta. Next base: position 259,805 of record VZRM01001683.1, read on the forward strand.
TTTGTTTAAAGTCATGAGACCGGCCTTCATGACACGCAAGTGTTTGAAAATAAACACTTGAGGAAAAGTTTTGCTTTAATTTAAACTGTTCCTTTCTCCCATGCACCCACCTACCATCTACGGCAGGAGTGTGTGACAACAGCGGAAACTGTTTCCCTCCATTTTCCACAAATAAAGCAGAGACCTGCATGTGGCCCCATGCCATGTGAGTCAGAAAAATGTGTCTCATTTTCCAACCCAGACGCCTTCCAACCCATCAATATGGGCATTGATGATTAGCACCTTTGAGTGAAAAAGCTTTTCTTAAAAAACAGGTTGTTTCCCAATCCACAGATAACTTTTAATCAAGTATTCCCAACATACATGAGTGGGATTTTTTACCCAGTTTGTGCCCAGTGGCAAAAGATAAAGTTTCCATCTGTGAATTGCTGGCTTGCTAAATGAAAATGAGGGGGCAAAAGGAAGTTGAGAGTCTGTGAAGAAAATATTTTGAACATTTGGCATGACAGGAAAAATATATTTGTGCGAAAAAAGTACTTTCTATTGCAGAATGAACATTATTTCTAGGGGGTTTAGTTAATTTTCTTTTTTTTTCTTTTCTGTCCTTGCTTTTCTTCCAATAATTAAAGTTAATTTTCAGGAATTTCTTGTAGCTATACAACCTGAGAAACAGAGAACATGTATTCCACTGGCCAACAACCTGGTGTGGAATCCTTGTCCACTGGAACTGATAGAACGTGGATATCTCAGGTTTTGTTTTCTGTTTTTCTCCCTACCAAAGATAGACATAAGTATAAACAAAAAGCAGCAAAAATAATCACATCACTATGCCGAGCCCAAAACAGCCACATTCTGTTAACCAGATGTATTTGACTTGCTGTCCATGCATGTGTTGAGTGATCTTTTTTGCAGAGCTCAGAATCATGCACCACTAAAGTCAAGTAGATGTTTTAACCACTGACTTCCCTGGGGGGAATATTTGGCCTGTATTCAGATTCCTCCTAAACTTTAGGAAGATTGCTGCTGTGTCTCTTGAGGTCTAGGGTGCTCCTTAATGGAGGGAATATTTTTCTGCATGGATTCCTATTATTAATACATAGTCTTGTGGATTATTCATGATGTATCTCAGTTCTGTATGAGAGTTCAAGCCATAGTCATAACCTTCTTTGGCTGTGTATATTATTTTGGGCAGGTGCAACTTTATAGTCTAGTTTCTCCATTTGTCCAGTTTTGGGGAGCTGCTGGAAGACACCTCTGCCTTCTACATAGGCCAATATTTCTCATCTCAGAGGAAACCAGGGCACGTGGAATAGAGGGACAGGACAGAAGGTACATTACAAAGGGAAAGATTCTATAGATTCTGTATTCAGTTGTTCTATTTGTAGGCAGTCAAGACAAAGATTTGCATCAGGATCTGTGAAATGAAAATGCTTTTTGGTGCCACATCATGCACTGGAAAATGTAGTATATTTCTCTTTCTGTGTCTTCTTGCCCCATATGTTTTACAACTGAAGCCTAATATTTTAGTTCAGTTCAATCAAATTTTACCTTGAAATGAATTTCAATATGAAGGAAAGCTGCAAAAATTGTATTTTCATGCTTAAGTTTTCAGAAAGAATTCCATGTTCTGTTTCAGTCTGCACATAGAGTAACTATGTTATAAATTTAAATACAATAAATATTTATTGTATTTAATGTGTTATAAATTTAAATCCAATATTCAAAAGTAGTAATTTTTATGCAATAACATTATATTTTCTGACCATTTGAGGGCATGTTTTTTAGTGTATATATCTCTATTTCTGTTTTTAGGGCATATCTGGGAGTGGGGATATTTGGGTTGTTGGGTTTTTGATTATATCTTTTTTCTATTTTTTTTGGCAGCTTTGCAAACTTGCCCTGATAACCTGGCTTTCAAATGAGTGTAGCTCTGTATTAGGAAAGTAGCATAATATTTCTGTAAAAGTTATCTAAAAAGAAAAGAGTTACTGCACACTTTACCAAAGATGTATTTGCTCTGGACTGCCTACATGAGTGAAAAAGTTTGAAAAACTTTATTTTGGTTGGAAAAGTAAGCAGACATGACCAAACATGTAGAAACTGCTATTTTTATATTCTTTTTTCTGACCATAACCACAGTTGAATCTGTTTTTCAGATGTAACTTGCTATTCAGAAATGCTAGATATTCACAGTTTGGGCAGGAATCTTTACATGTAGACAGAATAATATTAAGTCACAATTAGCTTTAAAGAAAGCTTTTCTAAATGAACCAGCATCTCTCATATAATTGACCAGTTTTGCTCAAAAGAAACCTTTTACTTCTTGATCTATCTGGTGTCACTCTGTTCAAGTCCTGCTGGATAATAAGCCAAATGAAATAAGTAAGTGCTTGCAGTAATAATTGTTCGACACAAAGTTGATGTAGGAAAAAGTTTCAGGCTGCCTGAGTAGTTTAAACCAAGCAATTGTGCTTCACATTTCAAGCAGGATTAGGTTTTATTGTCTTTTTTTATAACCTGATCTTGAGATTAGGAACAGCAAAGATTGTGGTGTGGACCGCAAGATTTGACACTGGTGGGAAAGGTAGAGTTTAAGCAGAGTTACAGCATGTGACAGGTGTCAATACTTGCTGAGCCACCTCAGAGCCTCAGCCAGAGCCTAAGCTCTGGGGACATGTGGTGCTTTCCAAGCTAATCCCCACACCTTCCTCGTGCAGAAAGAAAAGGGGAAATAAGGCGTGAAAACTGAAAGGAGGAGCAGGAGGAAGTGGATAACAAGATCCAGGCACGGGAATTAATGTCCAGTTGAAAGCTAAGGCTCAGAAGCTTCATGGTCTACTATTCTAAAGTCAGTCCAAAGGACTCTGCATGTCATCATACCAAATGTTGCAGATCTGAACTGCTGGTCCCAGAGGGCAGATTCACCACACCAGTCGAGCGTGTAGAGCCATGAGGAGTGAAGCAGGAGAGTGTGGCACCTCACATGAGACTTCTTGTGGATCCCCCACCAGGAAAATCAAAGAACGAAGACGAGCTCCAAAGTGACTTAGTTGTGCTTGGTTCCACCCATTAGAATTCACACATTCATAATCTTCAAATATGCCTGATTCACAACTCTTCCCATGCCCAGAGTCCCACATGGACCTGGTTCCTAAATCCTAACATGGTGATCCAACATTCATCCCTGCAGTCAGTTAATAGCATAAATCCTTCGTGGTTTCCCTGCATGAGATATATTGTAACTGCTTTTCCCTTATATGCTATATGGTAACTAAGAGGAGTTAGAATGAATAACAGAAAAAAAAAATTAAGTTTAGTGTGAAAGTTGTTATAGTCATCTATGGAATGATACCCAAGGGTAGCAGATGATAATGCAGCCCTTCATAAATTACTATATCTGATACTGGGGAGGAGGAAAAAGAAAAAGAAAAAGAGAAAGAAAAAGAAAAAGAAAAAGAAAAAGAAAAAGAAAAAGAAAAAGAAAAAGAAAAAGAAAAAGAAAAAGAAAAAGAAAAAGAAAAAGAAAAAGAAAAAGAAAAAGAAAAAGAAAAAGAAAAAGAAAAAGAAAAAGAAAAAGAAAAAGAAAAAGAAAAAGAAAAAGAAAAAGAAAAAGAAAAAGAAAAAGAAAAAGAAAAAGAAAAAGAAAAAGAAAAAAGAAAAAGAAAAAGAAAGAAAGAAAGAAAGAAATGCAAGAATATATGAAGCACATTGTTATTAGTAGAAAATACCTGTTAAAATTTTATCTGATCAAAATTTAAGTATTTCTACACCTAAATGTTTTATCTGCAAGAAGATTCTGTTTAAGCATGCAAAATTTTCACTACAAATTCCAGTAATATCCATTTGAAGTTTTGTGGAATGTGCTGCACTGTGGTTACATTATTTTCAAAACACAAAAAAATCCCTCAATCAACTCAAAAGAATTTTATTCCTTGTATGTAATCACAGTTTAGGTATATTGATGAAGAATGCTAAACTTTTTGTTTATATTTGTTTTTTTCCTTTGCTATTAATCTCTACTGTGCCAGGAAAGTCAGGAAAGAATAAACATCATTGGTAGTACTGGTAAATAGATTCTAATGTACTTTGTATTACTCAAGGCCTAATTTGAACTGCAAACCCTTTAAAATAGCTTTTTATTTATTTTTTTTTAATGCAAGAATGTAAGAAAAAATGAAACTCTCTTTGACCTCGGTCTACTAGAATTAAGTTGTGGTACTGGCCTTTGGAAAAAACAACAGAAACTGAATATGTTTGAAATGAAGCAACAGCCCTAGAAGTCCTTAATTTACATGCCATAGTTAAAGTTATTTCTGAGGATGGTTTGAAACGCTTAATTTTTTGGTTCAGAAACTCTTAATTCCTTTGCATATGTAGGCAAAGTACAAAGCTTAATCATGATCAAGGAAATGTACACTTGTGTACATTTAAGTACATTTAGATTTCTTTCTTGCTGAAAAGTTTGAAAATATCAACCCAGAATATTTAACAACTAAGAAAATCTCCAAATCACATTTTGTTTAGAATTATCTGTCTTTTAATGTAGATTTTAGTGCCTGAGGTAAGGTGTGAATATACGTCATTTGGACAGTATATTAATGCTTTCTTTTATATGTACAGGTAATTTATCTCTCCTCCTGCATTTTTTTAAGTCAGCAAAAACCAAGAGTGTACTTAAGTAAAACCACTGAACATCCCTGGCTGAATATATTTTTTCATTTAGCTGTCCAAACCATAAAACTTAGGATAGTTTTTCTAAGATCATTTTACATGTTAAATTCCAAACTGGAGAATACTTTTTGCGTTTCCTAGAGCATTTTTTATTTTCAGTAATTGTGTTTATTTCAAAAACATAACAATTTTTTGTTCGATTTCAAATCAGGACATAGTTTTTACTTTGATATTAAAGAAAAATACAATGTTCAATAAAAAAATACAAACAAACAAAAATAATTTCCTGGAAAATTTTTACAAAAGCAATGCAGATATTTTAATGCAGGCCCCCATATTTGTTAAGTCAACTTAAATGTGTGTTTTAAATTGGGAAAAGTTTCCAACAAATTCTCTATAGTATACATTTTACTCCTAGGGAATGTAAAATAGTGGCAAAAGCAAAGGATCTCTATCTTCCAATATGATACTTCTGTAAAAAAAGTAATTGCCAGATAAGATGAGAAAATACTACCAAAACTGATGCTGAGAGATCAGCTACAATAAAAAGTGTAACATACAATGGTTTAATAAAAATGAGGTATTGCTATAAAAATACTATTACTATATCTCATATACTATATTTATACTGGTATAAATTTTAAAAAGTATTTTCACTAACTTCAGAGTACCAAAGAATAAAATTAAACTGTTCTTTGACTGTGGACTGTACACTACAGAATAACTCCAGCAATTCAAAAATCCAGAGACAAAAGCCTTAGCTCTTTGAATTCCAGAGGCTGAAGACTTCCAGAACTTGCTGTCAAGAGTAAATTCTCTAGGATTTCATATCAAAGAGGAGAATTTCTACCTAGGGTGCTGTAAAAGATTTTAGAAAGAAGCCTAAATGGGGACTCATCAGTTTCCTAGCAGTCTCTCAGACATGAGGACATATTAATAACAGCTCAGAAAAAACACAAACAAAAAAGAACTCACGATTCATGGCCATAAAGTACTGATATTTCCTGGTTTAACGTTTGTAACCCCAGAGACAGAAAGCTTGCCAAGATATCAGAAAAGATGTTATCAAAGGAGAAATCTCAGCTTGACTTCTTTTCAAGAACAAGCTTTGGGTACTCTGTTTGAATCAAAGTCTCCTTGTTTGGGATATGAGCTTTGTAATGCAGCTACTGGAAAATAGTCAAGTAGGGAAAAGGGACATGTGGCTGCAGAATCAGGACAGGAACTCTCAGAGGAAGACTAGGGCAAACTGTTAAATTTCTCTGCAGTGTCATTTCTTTGTATCTTAAAGAAAACCCTTTCTTCAGCCCAGTTTTCTCCCCTAAGGTCTTGCCAGAGGTATTGCAACTCTGGTAGTGAAATGATGCTGATAACAGTGCGATCACTCTACATCTGCTATGTCAATAAAGTATATTCCCTTCTCCAGGCTATTTTTAGTATCATATTCCTCAACACTATGGTGTCTATTTTTACAATGTATCCAATCCCCACATTTCATGGAGATAAACTGTTGCCAAGCTTTTTTGTATAGGTGAAATTTGAGCATGGGTGATTAGGCTTCACTGCACATCAAACAATGACAGAGTATATTCTTGCCTTAGCATATTCTTCTGAGTATTTTGCTACCAAGTTCTGCAGCAAAAATAAGGCTGAAGCAGAATTTGGTTGTCTGTGAGCTGAAGTTACAATTCTAAAGCTGTCTGCAGCTTTGCTGAACTTTTGTGAAGTTTTGATCCCATTCTTTATATCAAAAATTAAACTTACCAATTAAATTTACCAATTTAAAAGTTTTTGAGTTTGGAACACTACTGCAAAGCGATCTCATACAATGGCCTATTTTAATATTTTTATCAGAATATTAAATAAGATTTTCTTATTAATAAAATCAGATTGGGAAATGTAAACATAAAGCAAAAAAATACATTTACAATAATGGTGTAGAAAAAACTGAAAAAGTTTATTTTTTTTTTTTTCTCCGCTGAATAGCAGTTGCGCTCTGCCCTAAACTAAAACATTTTATTTCTGACTTTGTATTATTACAGGAAGTTTTTTGAAGTCTTTCTTACAGTAGTGATATACAGATTAATGCTCACTGTATATCTGAACTCCCCAGATCAGTAACACTGGGTTTTAATTTAAGAATCTGCAGATTAGGTTGAGGGACATGTCCACACAGACAAGAAATTTTATTTGACAGTAATCAGTGAAGGTTGTCTAGGGAAAAGTATAAAAACAGAACAAGTTTTCAGTGATATTTCCTTAGAATGTTTTCCAACCTGTCAATGTTTGATGGTCATCCAACTTTTGGTGCTATGAAATTAATTATCTTCCCAGTGATTTATGACTTATTTTCTCTCTCTGTGCAGCCTACCAAAGTTCCCATGTAAACAGCTAAGCAAAAATATGAGATAAATAGCTGAACAAGGGATTTTCAAATATACAGTTTTGTGAGTTTATTTTTTCTTCTGGTACAACATGTTTCACATATAAAACCCTGACAAAAAATAGCTTTTTTCATATACTGTGGAAAAATGAATATTCAGTGTTGCAATATTATTACTTTTTCTTCAAAAGAAAAATAGAGAAACCAAACCCTAATAACACCCCTGTCCTTTACTTGTTTTTCATAGAAACCCTTGAAGAAACAATTCATGTAACCCTTGAATAAACAATTTTTAATAAGGAAGTAAAACCATCAATACAGAAAATATGTAGATTTATATATCACATATCTGATTTGCAATTTTTTTGCTGTTCCAATGTATTTTTTCATTTATTCCCCGTAGATAAACCAATGTGGTTTCAATTCATATAATAAAGAGCAATGGCAATAATCTTTATTTTTGCCTGAGATTATTTTATACACATGTCCTTCAGTTATGGAAACACTTCAGATAAACCACTGATTATGTGCATTGAGCACCCACAGGAAATACAGGGGTATGTCACTCAGCTTGAGATGAACAACATTTAAACTATTTTTCTTTCAGCTGCTCCAAGGGAAAAAAAATTAAAATCTGGTACTTGTTTCGCAAGATTAAAATAACAAGCACACTATTGACATTTAATCTATATTTTCTGACAAGAATGTTTGATATAGTTCTATTGAAGGGACTGATGTAGAAACCTGTCTCTGTATCTGGAAATAATTTTCCAATTTTTGAAAGGAGGCATAGTTAACCAAAATGTTGAATGCTATATATTACATTTTTAAATAGCCTTGAGTGCTAATTACTGTGCTAAACTACCTATATGCCTCACTGACAGTAGCTGACAGTGTATATGAAATTTAGTAATTACTTTCATTTTCTTTCTTTTTCTTTCTCTTCTTTCTTTCTCATTCATTCTCCTTTTCTCTTTAACTTCCTAATCTTCCTCTTACTCACTCTTTATTTCTCTCTGTTTTCCTTTTCTCTCTTTCTCCATCATCATCTCCCTCTGACTTTCTCCCTACTTTTCTCTTTTCTTTCCTTCTATCTTTTTTTACTTTCTCTGTTTTAGAAGTTTCATTAAAACCCCACAGTCTTCCTGTGTATTGTCCACTTAAAAACACAGTTGTGTGGGCTAAGATTTACAAATTAAATTTTGGCCCATGAAACAAACACCAGAGGAGAAGTTTACAAGAAGAAAAGTTAACAAAGAATTGTGACTCTGAGGGCAAAATTTAGGGGTTATAATCCCAGACAGGAGAGCAGACATTTTAGGTGGCACACCGAGATATGCTGCCTGCCATCCTGTCCATGGTCTTTCCTGACTCTTTTGATACCAGAACAACTGCTGAAACACATTTTCAGTTGAACCAAAGATACTTCTCTGTGGTACATTTTCAAAGAAACTTTTTAAGGAGGTAGAAGAATATCGAGAGCTTGAAATGTTCTATCACATCAGTGTATCTACCTAGTACAGATAAAGTCCCAGCACTGTAAACAGCAGCCTGCTCAAAGATCAAGCTTAACAGAGAGATCAGCTTTTCTACTGCTCGCCAAGATCACATCTGAATAACAGTAACTGTCTGTTGTTCTGTGTGGCACATTTTTAAAGAGAGAAAAAAACATGCTCACAAATTCTGTTATCCTCAGTTACCTCCCATTTATATCTATGGGACTACTTATGTTTTTGGACACTTTTTCAAAGGATATTGACTCCAAAATAGCTTACAAACTATGGATAAAAAACTCATAGAGTTTTATCCTGAGTCAAAACATTCACAAAAAACGATAAAATATAAATATCTGCCTTGTAAAATCAAGTCTGAATGAACAGCCAGCTTTTGTGATGAATATCAAAGAAGAGAAGGTCAGATGGAAAAATACACATTCAAACTGCAAATCAGAGGCCGTCTGGCCAGCAAAAATTCCAGTGAAGTAACAATCATGGTGAAACAAGTATTCAATCAAATATGACATCGCTGCAACAGGAAGAAAAATAATTTTTCAGTGGTGCATCACACTTGGTGGTTTAAACCAAGACTGATCACACACTTGATGAGTATCAAGCCAATGACACAACCTTCTAAGCAGGTAAAAATCTCTGCAGTCAAGCAGGAACCGCAACTGCAGCCAAGGGATAAAGAAGTTTGCTTATTCATTTTATTAGGTAGGTAATAAAGCACAAATATTCTGTTTTAAGTAAAAGAGTCACTGTGTTATATCCAAATATATTAAGTCAGTGAGAAAAGAAATATAGTTACAATAGTCTGTAAAAAAGTGTTCTACTTAGCATGTCTAAATAATAAATGCAGATGTACCATCTGTGTTTGGAATGGAAGGTTGCCTACCCACAAATCCGTTTTAAAAGACATTTTTATATATACACCAGAGAACCAGAAGTGAAAATAAGGAACATAAGAAAATTTTCAGATATATTCTAGAGTCCAGGAAGCCTAAAAAAATACTACTGGAAGAGATGCAAATCATTACACCTATAATTCTCTCAAAAATGGAGAGGAAAATACATATTTCTGCTTGTCACACTGTATTTATGCTGTGTTATACCCCATATTGCTACATGTTTGTGCCTTGTGGTCCTCCAACCTTACCAAAGGAAGCCCCAGCTTGCTGGGTGTTTGTCTCCTCCTGGGAACAGTGCTGTTTGTCCTTGAACTGCCATCAGGTTCCTGTCACATCTGCCAACAGCTGTCAGGGTGGGTTTAGAGATGGACTGGGAGCAGCACACACACTGTTTTGCCATGTACCATGGCATACACACATTGACTGGTCACAAACAAATTATAAAATACGTGATGACTCCATACTAAATGATTTTTTTCCAATGGAAATATTTATGTGGGCCTCTCACTTGTACCTAGTTATCAATTTTGGGTTGTATTCATTTCATCTAATGCTAGATGTTCAGGGTTTGGGCGTTTAAATCTGAGATACTCACTTAGGTTACATCGTAGCATTGTTTAAAGTAAATAAGCATTTGGTGTCACAGTCAATCAGCCTGGATAGAATAAATTTCAGGGCAACTTTCAGATTGCCCTTGAAGTATTCTGGAAGTATTTACTTCCTCTTAGTCAAATGCCCATCTTTCTGAGTGTCTTCAACTTAACTCTTTTTAGCTGAAATTTGCTCATTGATTTTGATGGCAAGAAGATAAGTAAATTAATAGGAAAGATTGCTAAGAAGTAAGGAAATATATCCCATGAAGTAAAAAGTAGGTAAAGGACAGAAATTATGTCAGTTTAATGCACCAGATGTGATTTAGAAAATCATCCTGAAACCAGTGAAAACTCATGAAAACACCATGTCCATATGTTTATGATATAATACGGAATCAATAGAAATTCGTAAGTAATTAACTAGAATTAATAAAAAATAGGAATTTGTAAAAAAAACAAACAAACAAAAAGAAAACCTAGAAAGTAAAATAATAAAAATAATTCTTACAATGATGAAAGTAATTTCCTGTGTAGCTAAGGTTCTGATTAGATAAGTCATGAGTCAAGAACTCTAGTGATCTGATCATAAGGACAGCACCCCAAAGTTATAAATAAATCCACAATTACACATTACCTAATTTTTATGTATGTATTTTCTCTCTGATACTCTGTGACTTGTGTTGTTAGTGTAGGAATCCATATGGGAACATGTGAACATAATATGTAAATCTGGATATGCATTATGTCCACGAATAAATTTCTTAATCTCATTCCTTTTAGTTGTTGGTTCCAACAATTCTTACCCATCACAACCAGAAGGTGTTGTGAGGCTCTGTTCATTCATTAAAAGCATGAAATCTGCTGTGGCAGATTTGCATGAGCATTGCTAGAAGTCTATAACTAAAAAGAAATTATGTGTTTATAGGATTGTAACCCATAGAGAGAAAGGGGGTTTTTTCTGTCTATTTGCATAATCCTGTTTCATGGATTTAAACCATAATTCATTAAACTGGGAAATTATTTGTCAACATTTTAAAATATTAAAACTATTATTACTTTCTGCACTAATAAAGTAACTGACAGTCATCATCTTCATATTTTTTGCTTAAATTATCGTATCTGTTGATAGTTATCCAATATTTAGAAGATACAAGAAATAGAGTGTTTCTTACTTCCTTAGAGATAGGATTTCACTCAGGGTATTTGTCTTATTTTGTTAGGATTAAAATATATTTCTTCCTTGCTTTTCCACCGCCTTTTGTTTTCCTCATGTTACTCTGTAACTTTTGCTTTTAGGACTTTTTGTTTTGCTGTGTTTTAAGTCTTCTGCAGGAGTAGAACTTTCTGGGAAAAAAGAGAAAAAATGAAAATTGGGATACAAAATAAACACTTCTCAGCTGAACCACCCTCAGCAGACCAGCAAACTCCTCCCTTAAACATTCTGATATATGACTGTACATGAAATCAGATGGGCATGAGGAAGTGATTCCATTTGCCAAATGCAGTTTTGATCCATATGGCAAACAGCTGCTGCTCAGATGAGCAAACTTCTGAGAAGCTAATTTGTTAAATCCAAACAGAGGATCTTACAGTCAAAGGTAAATACATCATAGCACCTTGCAGCTTTTATTTGCTCCCATCACCACTGATAATTCACAGTCTCTTGTGACATGCTCTTTCTTTCTTTGAGTGTAACCTGCAAGGCAGGCAACAACAAATACTCAAAACACAGGTTCTGAGTGAATGCCATCGCTGAAACATGAAGTAAATAGGACAGTAGTTCCTTGTAGTCAGCAAATTACCACAGACATTTTCAGGAATTGTGATAATCCTGATGTTAGACAGAGAGCCACTCCAGAACAATTTGGTTTGGCTTTGTGGTGTTACCACTGCCACTCAGCGATAACCTGCTTCTGTCTCAGTGTGTCTAGGGGAAAACCTGCCAATTGATTTCATTATGAACAATTGCAAGGGCTGTTAAAAATCCCACCTTTAACAACTTGGAGTACCTATGTGAGCTGAGATCCATGCTGTTTCAGTGCCTGCAGCCTTTGTAGCAAACCCTAAATTACTTTCTGAGTCTATAGCAATGTTTGCAAATCTCTTAAGGAGTGCTTCCTTTCCTTGGAACAGCCATGGCATATTTCTTACCATCCACAGCACTGCCTCCTGGAGGGCCTGGCTGGACTTAGCCTGCATCATCTTCGTTTCTGGGGAGAGCTGAGGCAGGGGGCTTTGAGTTCTGCCCTGAGACACCTTCCAGACATCTGAAACCATGTATCCAAGCCAATGAGCTGCATGTCTTGTCTCAGGACTAAGGTCTTGAGTGTCCTCAACAACACAGATTTATGCTGTGCCTTTCTCATGTAACTTACATAAACATATATGCAGAGATAGCTTTTGCAGAGGTTGGATTTACATAGCAACAGGTTGTCAGGAACATGATTTGAAAACAGCAACTACCCTGATTAGAATGTTTTTCTCTTACTTTGTCTTGTGACAGTATTTGATGTGCAATTTTTCTCATCAATTTAGGATCACTTAGAGAGTTCAGCTCTTTCACTATAAAATTCAATAATGGCACATTCTTTTTTCCACAGATATGCTTCAGGTATCTGATTTTTAAAAAGTCACAGACTGGGTGAAAAAGAAATAAGATATTTACTGCCAAATTGTCTTTTGGAATAAATCCATAAAAACGAAAGGAGGGAGAAAATAGGAAGACTGAAGCCAAAAGGTCAGCTGGAAGATTTTCCAGTTCTAGTTTGAGCAAGGCAATAGCTGAGAAAATGGCTGTGGATAGTTAGGTCAGTAACCACTGCAGTCCATTTTCCTTTGGGTACCTTTTATAAAAAAGAAAAGGTAGGAGGATAAAATTAATTATGTCTAATTATCATGTTTGTCAGGAATATTTAAAAGTCATGTTAGATGCCTATCTAGTTTTGCTTACAGTTCTACTTCATGGATTGTTTGAATATATTCCTTTATCTTTCTCTCTTCAACCAGATATAAGTCTGAAGACTTTTAACGTTACAATGCAATAACATTTTCTTAAAGGCTTAAATTCAAAAGTGTTTGTAATTTTTGTTTACTGTGAAAGAATATAGTTCCATGCCTTTTCCCATTACTACTATCTTAACTATATTTTTGTTTCTTTCAGCCTTTTTTCCTTGATTTGAATCACTCATGAATGATTCTCAGAATATTTTGTTTATGTGTTCCTAATTTGTGGCCCTACATAATTTATTTCCTCCAAAATCCCTAAATTTGTCTGCTCAAGGTGGAAGTGGAGTTCTTGAAGAAATCTGAAAAGCCTAACTTTGCACTTCAGGACTTGTTTTGTTTTCAGTAAATTAATTCCCGTCTTATACTCTGCCTCAGAGATTTCCCTGAAAATTGCTTCCTTCAGAAGGAAAATACATCAGCAAAAGTCTAAAATATTATTTAAAGAGTACTTGACTACAAATGGAAGACATAAGGCTTGATAATGTTTAAGGTGGGTTTAAGGGTTTTTTTGAGGATTTAATTGGTTTACTCATAGTCTATTCAATATACATTCCAAAAGGCACCTTTTTAAAAGTCTCAATTAGTGATCTTAAATAAAAAGTAAGATTATTAACCTACTAATGGAATTCCAAACCCCATATTTTCAAGAATATTAAAAAATAAAAGCCCAAAGCATTAATTTTAAATAGTGTATACCATTGTGAATTCGTCTGTTTTGAATACCCTACTTACAACAGTGATATTTAGAGAGGATTTTCAATCTCTTTTATAAATTTTATTTAATCCTCAAAATTTATGTTAATTTTTCTGGTTACTATTCTTTAAAGGAAGAAACTATGCCAATGATCTTATGAAACTGAAAATTACCATTTTTGCAAAAGAAGAGAATCACACAAAGGTATTGAGGTTTAAAGAGACCTGTAGAGGTCAAGCCCACCTCATCCACCAGGCTTCCCAGAATTATGCCTAGGGAACTCTTCAGTATCTCCAAGGATGAAGTCTGTATAATGTGCCTGGGAAACCTGTGCCAGTGGTCAGTAACCCTGACAGTAAAAAAGAGGTTTCTAAATCTCAGATAGAACCTCCTGTGCATTAGTTTGTGTCTATTGCTCTTTTCTGGTCACTGGGAAGCACTGATAAGAGTGTGGTTCAGTCTTCTTGGTCATTTATGTATAGATTGGTAAGATCTTCTCTGGACCTTCCCTTCTCCAGGCTAAACAATCCCAATCATCTCAGCCTTTCCTCACATGAGAGCTGCTCCTGTCCTTAAATCATCTTTGTGGCCCTTAGTTGGTCTGTCCAGTACATCCATGTCTCTCTCTTGTACTTAGGAACCCAGAACTGGACAAAGTGCTCCAGGTGTGAACTCACAAGTGCCGAATAGAGGGGAAGGATCATCTCCCTGAACCTGCTGGCATCACTTTCCAGCGCAGTCCAGGATATCCTTTCCCTTTTTTGCCACAAGGACCCGCTGCCGACTCATGTTCATCTAGGTTTTCCTTTGCAAATCTATTTACCAGCTGGGGGGAGTGGGATTCCAATCCTCATTTGGGCATGGTATTTAATGCATGAATTTGTGTGTCTACTTAAGTAATTTTATGTGACTAAATTATTATATTGTCTGCAAATGTGGGGTACAAATTGCATAATATTTCTAAATACAGAGAAGTATCAGAAGTATCAACAATGTCTCAGTTTCCTTAGGATAACCTAAATACCTAAGAACCAGCTGCTGATAAATTGGAGTATGCATCTCCACAAATCTTTGGTGATATCTTCTAATCCCATGTAGTGGTTTAGGACACTGCAGCATTTCAGATTGCACTAGTTGGGTATGCAATTGAATCAAGTCCTTTGGTGGTATAGTTGAGTTCCTTTGTAAACATCAAACTTTCATTATTAAAAAAAAAAATTACAAAATTTTGGTTTATTGCACCTTTACACAACAAACACATAAGAGTATTTTTTAAAAAATTACATTAAAATTACTGTTTAAAAGTTTTCATACCTAACAAATACATACCATATAAATATCTTAGAAATTAGAAATAAACACAAGTTTTTTTGTACAGTTTTGAGTGCAATGGAAGGGAAATCTAGCAGGGAAAATAAGACTCACAGACGATTTATCAAACTAGGTACTGCCCAAGTAACAAAACCTTTGCTTCCTCAGTTCAATTAATATCCATGCCCCATTAGGTACAAATGATATTCCCCTCTTCCCTTTGCTCCTGGTTTGCAGACAATATTTTTGCTCTGCTCCGTAGTCTGAATTACCAGGAATTGAGATTTTGACTCACACCGTGTTCACGCATACAGGTCAGTTTAGACACAACCTGTAAGACTGCTATATTTCTTGTAAAGCCTTTGCATCCTTCTAAATATCAGTGCTCCCTTAGAATTTCCAAGTTGTGGTCAATGACTCCAGTTTTTATTTGCCAGCTTCCTGTTACTAATAGAGATGGACTAGCAGAGAACAACAATATCTCTCTGTCCTTCACCAGAATAGAAGTACTGAGTTCTTTCAAGCAAGGGTTGTAAAGCCTAAATTAAGTACCTGATCTTTCTCTGCTTCTGCATTTATGACTGTTAAACTATATATTTTTCTGAGAGCCACATGTAAGTCTGGTCACATTGTATTGTTGAATTCCATTTTATCCATAACACTTCAGTGCTCTAAGTCATCATTCTTACATTGACAATATTTATATTTAGCCTGCTTCATGTTAAGAGTTCTGCTAAGATTACCTCAGGGCAAGATCCAGACACACAGCAGCCTTGTTTGTGCCAGATACTCAAACATCTGGACTAGAAGGAGCTGTGATATGCTCCAGGTAGGTCATCAATGCAAACAGTTAAGGAGCTGGGACTTTTGGTAGTTATGAAGTATAAAGTGACACTCAGTCTAAGTACACACAACATCTTCTAACTATTAAAAAGCTCTGTGGAAACGTCTACTTTTTATTCTGTAACCAGCAACTAGAAGTACTGAAAATTAGTTCCAATGAATTATACTGTCTGTAGCCTGACAGTTACCTGCATCACAATCTATTGTTATCTTACTTTCACAAATCCATAATTTTATTGTAATAAAATTCCTATATGACACAAGATAAAAATGCTCTTTGGATATGTACACCGTCTAGAAAACAGTGACATCAAAAGTTTCCTCTTGGCATGCCATGATTAACTTTGATAAACTCATTGTGTATTATGTCAGTTTCTGTTTATTGTGAGATCTTCAATTACACTTTCTCCAGGTGTTCTGTATTACAAAGGTTAAACAATTGTTCCTCAGCCACCCAAGATCTCATTTGTCATCTTTTAAATACAAATTTTGTGTTGTACAACTTCTAGCTATAAAGTACAGTCTTCAACCTGACAGAATCTTTATTATTTCTTACTACATTCTGAGTCAGTTTTCTTGAAGGTCTGAAGTGACGCTTTCCAGCCCTCTCAAATTCAGCATATCACTTCACAACAGATGAGCACAGACATCACCTGAAGACCTGTCAATGGAGAGACAGGAATTTTCAGACATGAATTTAGATCTCAGGGAGTTTGAGCTGCTGTCCATAGATGATTTTTTTCCATTGATTTTAAAGCAGTGTGGGAAAACCAGGCTTCTGATTACTTGTCCTAGGTTGTATTATTCTATTACCACCTCCACAAGCTGTTAAAGCAGGGGGGGCACTGGTTGTTATGTCCTGGTATGACCCATCCCTGATAACTGTTAATGAGCTATCAAGAACCAACGGCATGACTCATGGAATTATCTCATCCTATTGTGAGATGCTCCACCCAGGAGGGAGGAGCCAAGCATTCCCACCTGGGTATAACCTGGGCTTTGAAATGCATTAGTGAGTGATCTCTGGTATACTGGATTCCCAGAGGACAAGAGCTACTACTGGACCTTCAGGTGGAGACCAGACCTTCCACAGGATCACTGCTTCAACTGAACTACTTCACTTGGACTGCTACCAGCACCCTGACTAACAGGGTGTCAGGTTGTACCTGACTCTGTCAGTGTTTTTCTTGTATTATTGCATTCATTTTTAATTTTCCTATTCAATTATAATTCTGACTTGGGATTTCCCACTGGTTTGTTTTCAAACTAGTACATTACTCTGCTTAAATGTTAACACTGGGGAAACTGGAAATGAATGCCCCTCCCTGCTCCTGAGGCTTCCCCTGCCATGGTGTAGGACAGCATTGCACCCCCTGAGCCATCAGTCCCTGCTCCAGAGAGGCCAGAGGACACATCTACGGCCCTGCACATGGGCACTGCTGAGCTGATGTCCCAGCCTAGTCTCACCCCAGCCCTGTCCACACAGCCCTGCCCACCCATTCTGGACAGGGAATGACCCTGGTTACGCTGCTGGCCTGGATCTAACCCCTCCTGCTGGCCAGAGTCCCACCCTGGACATGGCTTCTTGTTGCCTCCAGAGAGGTGGCTGAAGCCTGGGGCTGGGAGTGCCTACGCTGATCCCTGTCCCATCCATCTCCTGGTTCCAACACTTGCTCTGTTGAATGCTGGGGTTTGGTGCTATGTTAGGTTGTCTCTTGTCTTGAGCCCTCACTGAACAGGAGTCAGACATCCACATTTTAGACATTATTGGAAGATTCTTCTTCTCACCTGTTTTATTTTCCTTTATCAAGGCAAACACAGCTTGGTTTTTCAAAATTATCGCTTTGTTCTTGCACTTTTTGACCTTTAAAGTAAAGCTTCCTTTAATGATCACTCCTTTTCCCATCCAGATAGACTCCCTGTTTACTTCTAATATCCTTTTTATGAGATGGCTGTTTATTCACTTGGGCCTTTAAAAAGCTTTCTTAAAAGTTATTTTCTCTCTGGATGAGATGTGAATCCCTGATAATTTTTGTACATTTGACTTAGATAAATTCCAGTCCTGTTCCTCGGTGAAGTTTTTGAGCTATTTGGTCCGGCTAACTTCATTAATTAATTTTCTTAATTGTCAAAATTTGTACTTTGGAAACAAAAGCCAAAACAAATCCTTAGCTCCTGACCCATCCTGCTGAAGTCATTTAGAGGGGAATGAGCCCAGGATGGTAATACTTCCCCCTGTTTGCACAATGTATTTGCAAAGTGATTTATACTAGTCCAGTCAAAATGCAAGCACTTCTGTTGATATTGAGTTTAATTGGGCACAGTAATGACTAAAGGCTTTTAAAGGTCACTGCATCCAGATGTTCAGCTATTAGTCACCATCACCCAACAAACTTTCTAAATAAAGATAAAATAAAGAAACACTGCAACCTTCAACAAAATTAGTGTCTGGGACTGGTAGGATTATACATTTCTGCTTTCTGGTCAGCTCTGTTTAGTTCCTACAGAATGCAAAATTTTACTGAAAATGGTTTTTTCCCCTATAAGGAACCATCTTTGATTTATTTAGTCAAGTAGGCTTTACTTTCATGAGTATATTTTAAATTATATTTTGAAACTTGCAGAGCTTACAACAATTCTGACAATTTACCCTCTGAATAATCAAAGTTTCTGAACACTACAATGTGTGTGTAACCCCTTGGAAAGTTTAAGCAATTTATTACTGCTTCCTCAGTGCATTGTAGGTACTAATATTGAAAAATGGGGATTTTTAGGTTTCAGAAATTCATAATCCATCCTAATGGAATGAAGGTTCATGTTCTTTACATTTGGTTTATTAATAACTAATGTATTCATCTTTTAAAATAATTTTTTTACAGAAATTGAATAAATAATTTCTAGAAAGAACTTCTTATAAACTGTCAGCCATTAATAAAATTTCATACTCATATCATATTTTCATATTTTAATCTAAAATAATTTTCCCAACTTTTTTCTGCTCTCTCCCTAAAGTTGAACACGGGCCTTTTAGATTTCCATCATTTCCCAATATTTCAGTTTCTTGTATTACTCAGGTTTTAAATATACACAAAGAAATTTTAATCACTTAGAAAATAGTGCAGGGTTTACTCTTTGGGGAACTCAAAAAATTCCATTAAAGTTGTTTTAATATTAGGAGAGTCTAAAATTAAATTACCTAAAATGTCAGTTCCCAGCCTGCTCTTATAGACATAAGTTGTTGAAAATTATTCATTTAGAGTGAATAGAAACCTAAGTAGGAACTGAAGCTGCTGCTGAACAACCATTCATCATTGAATTCTGTACAAATTCTTTTAATATGTAATTAGAATTCACATAATCAAATATTATGAGAAGGCAACATTTCTTGGATCTTTTTGCTTATTATTTCAGAACTTACAGAAATGCTATGAGAAACCTGTAATTTAATCAAACATATAACATGGAACATTCCTACTCTGAAGCAAGAAAGCAATGCTATTGAATCTTCTTTTCAATCCATCTTTACCATGTTTCATCCAAAAGGCTGTGCTTCTTATTTATCAGCACTCTGCTTCCCCAGTGAGATAAACAGCATTCTTTAAAAGATATATTGCCAGAATTTACAGTAGAATTCATTTGCTGAAGTGATAAATTTAGAGCTAAGACAGAATACAGTCTCATTTAATCTGAGAACATTGTCACAATTTATGTAATGGGCTGCTCTAAAGGTTAACAAGAAAACATCCTATCTCTTTTTTCAAATGTCAGCCAAATATTTTATAGATTTCTCTCCATCCTCTCGTGTACCCCCTTTAGTTAAATTAGCACAGCTGTCTGAGAGATCAGATTTAAGGCCTTTCAATATTCCCTTGATCTGAGAACAGATGCCTCAGGAGTATTGCCAGGCAAAAGGTAAAGTGGACTAGTGAAGAGCATTATTTTCTGAGCATATTTTCTAAGCACATTATAAACACAGAACTGATAGGTGGGTAGGTAAGGATGCACTCTCTCTATCAAGAGACTTTTAAAATCCTGGAAACAAGCTTACAGTGTCCAAAAGCAGATCCAGATAAAATACACTGGGTTAATGCTCTCCTTTCTTTTGACAAACAACCAGTAATTTTTTGGTTGGTTAAACACCTAGTAAAAAAGTAGTTTAACAGGATGACTAAAATTTAGCATTGATATTGAATGGCAATGAGTGTAATTTACAAAATAAAAGTTTGTGACTTTGGGGAGCGCAGAAGAAAATATGACCTCTAGGCGCACAGCAAGGAAAAAGTCTTTTCCATTCTCTTGTTATTTTACCTTTGCTGGCCTTTGAAGGAAAATTTTCTAAAATTACTCTTGCACTCCGCAGTGGAATCCAGTGTTGTGCTTTGGGCATGATGATCAAAGGTTGTCTGTCTTCTGGTGCCTCCACAAATGAGACCCTCAAGCCATAGACATCTTCACCAATCTATTTGAAAACAACCAACCACTGAAATAAGGGAGGAAAAGTTTTCTTTCCTTGAGTTTATTTCCCATAAAGGGAACTAGCTGTACTCTAAGTAGGCTGCTTGGCTCAAGGAGCAAATCTTAATAGGAAATAAGGCCTCTTGGCTGTCTGGCCACTAGTGCTGATGCACCAAGTGAAACTAAAAAAAAGGTAATATGAGCACTACTGACACCTTCCACCAGGTGGAAAGGAAATATGTCCTCAAATTTTTGACTTCTAAACAGAATAGGAGCAGTTAAGTTTCTAAGACAAGATTTATCCTCATCCTGCTTCCCCAAAGAGATTAAATTCTTCTCAAAACTTTCTTCCATGCAAAGACCCTCCATATGTGGACCATGTAAGACCAATGTTCTTGGTTCTGCTTTAGTCCCTAAAGGGAGTAGTCAGGGAGTCATCAGATAAACCCTTTCTGTATCCAATCTTCCTGTGAAAAACAAGTCAACATAAATGGGGCATGTGCATTTTCAAAACAACTGTATTTTCTACGTTATCATGGCTAATCCTTGTTTTGTGAACACCTGGAGAAATAGGCAAGTGGAAGGACTGGAATAGATAAATGATTCATTCAGTTTTTGAACTGACAGACCATAACATTTTTTTAATATGTCACAGATATAAAGCATAAGAATCTTTAGATCTTAGTAGGGATTTTGTAGGATCTAAGGTTTACTTGTCCTATTTGACCTAACCAGAGCAATTTGAGGACCAACATACTGTCTATGCATTAAAAAAACCATATATGGTCTTTGTGCTTCAGTTTTTATATTGTAACTGTCCCTGTTGAATCATCAGTAAGGGTGACAGTAAACCAGTAAAAGGTTTTTTTTTATAAATTATTGTCATAGGCACAGCAATGTTTTATGATTTTACAAACATAAGACCTTTATGAACATGAGATTATCGTACCTAAGTAAATGGCAAGAGATCAGTATTATATAGTTGGATCAGAAACACAGTGTGTCTTAGAGGTACATGCTGAAGCACCTACTACAGACAAAGCAGTTAAAAGTATTATTTTACAGTACTGCTGTTGGCATAAGTCAAAATAAATGGAACCTACTTTACTAGGAATTGTCATCAGTTTCCCATTTGTACTGTAAAATTAGCAACTCCAGCATTGTTGGGAACAGGGAGGAGAAGACACACTACAGTTTAAAGTTTTCTGAGTTTTAAAAATGTTTTTTCAAACACTTGGTGTTTTACTACATTAGTTTAAGCATTGTGAAACATCCCATCCACCCTTGTAATTAAGCTACTGTTTATTTGTTTTTATGGAGTTTAAATTAAAACCATGATTTTTCCTACCTAAAGGGAAGCCAGGGTTGAGCAAACATCAAGAAAATCATAAAAGAGAAACTTCTGTATGATGTTGCTTGTTTTTTCCTATAAAATATAAAGGGTGAAATCCTAGCCTATTGAAGTCATTGGGAGATTTGTAATTGACTTTGAAAGGCCGAGATTTCACCCTTAAGAAACAAGACTAAATTTTCCAAAAGCAGTCTCTGATTTGGAGTGCTTGTATGTGCCTGCTTGATCCTTTGACAGTGCTGAGTTTTAATGCTCTAGAACTCAGACTTGCTGATGCTCAGCACTTCTAAAATAGTCTCTCACTTGTCTTAATTTGGATGCTTAAATCATCACTACACCAGGAACTAAAAGCTGCCTTTGGAAATTTTTAGCCTACTTCTTTAAAATGAGGTTCAAACAAAAATACTGTGCATATCAGAAACTTTGTTATTGCTAATAAAATCTGCTGTGTGGAATAAATTGAGAGCAGAAGTGAAAATTGGCAAGAGATATGATCATGCAAATAGCAGTTTTCCAGTGTTGCCCTGGTTTTTGTATCCCTGCTTCATTGGGCATGTTGAAAAAGGGGGAAAGAGCTAGTGGGATATTTCCATCAGACTCTATTAAGAGATAAGAAGAGTCTGAAACTACAGAAAACAGAAGTGACATATTTATGGCACTTGCAAAAGAGAGGTAGAGAGGATGAATTTATTTAAAGGGCACATTTAAATTTAGGCTGGCAGTTTCCTATTGTTTAAACAATTTCCTCATCACAAACTGTTTGGTTTTTTCCTTCCTGAACTCACGTGCTTACCACATTGCCATCAATCATTATCACCTATAAGAAGATTCATATGCAATTGGAAATTAAAAATGCTTAGGCACTATGGGTTGAATTTTTGGAGATGTTCCACAAACGGTACATAATTATCTTTGCTGTCTCCAGCAACTGTTATAAGTTTTTTCTCATGTTTCTTCCTTTGCTGTAAAAACAGGGCATGGCAGATGAGAAAAAGGGAGAACTTTTTAAGAAGGAACAAAAAAGAAAGCTCACAGTGCAGCTGTCTTCTTACTGGGATGGATTTAAATGAAGAAATTTGGCATATATCCATAACACTGGAAGCAGAAGAGTTCCAGGGCTGTTCAAGTATGTTTTTCTTCTTCTGGAAGTATGACGAATTTGGGAAACCAAGAAATAGCCAATGTTGCTCTTTGCTATTTAGCACTGTGTCAAATATCTACAAAGAAATAGGAAACACCCATGAGGATGTTACATACTTGAATTAAAATCCAAATCCTTTTTGCTACGTGAAAGAAGACACAGGCTATATACTGGAACAGGTATATAATGACCAAGATAATTATAGAGCACTAGCTCCATGGGAAAATAAGGATTGATGTGGTTGGCATCACTTTTGATTCCTTCCCTTATACAGCTGAGATGTAAGTCCAAAGTCCAGAATAAAGCTTAAATTCCTATCTTCAGCACCCTAGCAGATGGAACAATGAACTTTTCTACCAAGCCTTTACTACATTCCTATTCTACACCCCAAATGCCTTTTTTTAAAGGATGTTTCTGGCAAATAAAATGAGACAAATTGCTGGCTTTTCTGATACAGAATACTTCTAGGAGACAAAATACACTTAATGTGGACGGCCTGAGTTGATGAGTGATTCTTCTCATGTTTTATTTTAAGTAGACCAGAAGTATTATTCTGGAAAAGCAAATAAAAATGTGCCTAAGCTGATGTCTCTTTTCTTTTCTGAAACACACTGAAGAAAGTAGTTAGTTTCAAAATTAAGTTAGTTATGATATTTACTGTTCAGTTAATCTCAGCTTAATGGAACATCCTGCTCTTGGATATAATTTCTCACCTCTTAAAATGTAAGTGTTCTGAGTTCAAAAAGGTAAGATTTTATTGATTAGAATTAAAATGCATATGCATGTACTTTTTATCCCATGTTAAAAATTTCCACATCTTGTGTACTTTTTATAAAAATGTCAGACCAAGAAATAGCTGGGGTTTATAAGTCTCAACATGACATAGAATTAGTAGACACTATACTGCAATGTACAGTCTTGTTCCAGACAGAACCAGATCCACAGTTTGAAAATTGCCTGATGAGGACTGTTAGGACTGATGTTCCCTTTTTTTTTTTTTAAATTTTTTAATTAACTTCTTCAGGGCTTTATTCTGTCTCCAGTTCATTTCACACAGTCTTAAATATACTTGCACAAAATGAAATTAATCTGGGAGATAATAAACCAGTGTGTTTTCAGCAAACTTGGTAAGCAATGGAAGCAAATCATACTATTATCTCTAAATTCATTCATCACTAAGATTTATATTTCAGGAATATAGAAACTATGAAGACCCTGTGAAGACCCTACTAAAACTTTATTGGGCAATGTCCATTTTTTACACAATATAATGAATAAAATACAGTTTGAAATGTCCTTATCATTAAAATCTTTCTTATCTGTTGCATACAACTTAAGTTTCTAAAATTAAGTTCTTGTTTTCCCCTGAAAATGTATACTACTTTTTTTTTTAGGGAAATAGTTTACATGAGGAACCATCCGACAAGAACAAGCAATAATTAATATTGAAGAATCTTTCCCCATGTGCACTACAGGAAGATGTAGACCTTGTTCATAATCTGAAAATCTGTCAAGATTGTGGTCTGTCCAGTCAACTGCATGCAGCTACAGCATGTTCTTGTGCTTAAGAGAAATGCTATTTAAAATCATTAAAAATGCCTGCAAATGGAAAGTCAACAAAATTGGACCCAGCCACATTACACACTCTGATACATTGGTGTCAGAAAGACAAAGCTTCTACAATGAATCCTCTGTATTACTGCAAACCCTGGATGAAAATGGAATAAGAATGGAAAAATAAACAAATAACAAAGTCGTATGCATAAATATCAGAAGCATTAAAGGCAAAAATATTTTGTTATAGGAAAGGAATTTTTAAAAGCAACTTAAGAGTCTGCAAGGCATCTGTTAAAGAGAATCTTTTATTTAATTACATATGATCTGTATCTTGATTGCTACGTATGTCTGTATTTCTCTGTTTTATTATGGAATTTTCAAAGGAGCAAAAGGAAAACAGGTAGCAATGTTCAAACAATACTGACTTTTCCTTCAACTCCTTTGAAAACCCAAAGGAAAATGTGCAATCTGCTACCCTCATTAGCCTGCTAATTAGTTTTGTTGAAGACAGACAGGAATGCTGTACTGGTTTTCCATAAAGGTATGAGAAGATGACATATTTGTGACTACATTCACATTACCAGAGAGGGTTATCCAACTCAGTTATCACACTGATTGGCCAAACAAGAAACATATGTCAGCAGCTTATGTCCCAAAAGAGACATATTGTTATGGTTGAATTTTTTTAATAGCTTCATCTGAAATTTTGAACAACTGGACCAAATTCTGGCTTCCATTATACTGTGACATATTCAATAAAGGAACACTCTAGGTGCAATAAGGCATTATCAAGATCATGGGCCATTCAAACATCTCTGCTTCACAAATACATATATATATATGTGTGTGTAGTCACATGTTGGATCTTAAAGATAGCTATGATGATTTTGAGGAATATCAATCCTCAAAATAAGATAATAACATTTGCAAATGGATAAACAAAATTGCACTAATATTTATATCGACATTGAACAAGGGTGGAAGAAACCAAAATTTAATTTTAATCCATATTTAGAAGTGGTTGTAGCTGGCAAATTATTATTATTATGGCGATAGTCTATGGACAGCATTTCACTGACATCTTATTCTCATATTTGTAAAAACATAGGTAGGCAGATATTCTCCCGAGGTTACTGCATCTGTGATTAATCATATTTGTAATTGCATTATTAAAAATAAAATAAAATAATTCACCATGTCAAGAATATTTGAGTGTGAAGATTGATTTCTTTTTTCCTTTGATCTCTGTTTTCAATATTGGAGCTTAAATCCATGTTCTTATAGCACCACATAAACAACACTAACAAAGCCAACTGATCAGTGAAGTAACCAGTATTTGAACTAAGCTTAAAATGGCACTAAAAATACACATTCGTACTGTGGGCATGCTGTGCAAACTTATATATGTCTGTTAAAAAAAAGTCAATTTTAGAATATATTTAGAGTTGGAATTATGGAGAAAAAATGGTGTCACACTTTTAAGAGCAAGATTTCACTATTTGTAAGGAAATAGGTCTCTTTTTGGGCAGAGTTGTCAAAAAGCTGTCTATAATTGAATATTAATTGAGCTATTGGACAGATGTTCTTAACAGCATAGAAGTTTAGACTTGCTTTGAAGGTCAGCTGTTCTAATTAAACATTGTGTTCTAGCCTGTCAGTAAATTTCCACTCTAAACTTTGTTTCACAACTGAGAAATTCTTCTTAGGCAAGATATTTGTTTAAACACATCTGTATACTCTCTGGTTTGATCTGAAATCAGCCTCAGTTACACTAGCTGTGAAAAAGTATCACATCAGCTGGTTGTGTTGTGTTTATAGGCGATGTTGCTTGAGTTTGCCATCAATCCTCATTCTTCCAGTAAAGTCATGGTTGTGATATATCTGAGTGAAACTGAAGTGGTGTTTTGCTTCCTGATTTTTTTCCCTTTTCGATGATTGTTCTACTACTTTATTGTGAGAACATAAAGACTAGTAGAAATCATAAAAGCAGATAGAGAACCAGTAAAAGGCCACCCATTTCAAAAAAAGCCCAAATCAACAGAGAAATAAAAGTAATAGGATTCAGGGTGCCCTTTTACCCTTTATTTTTCCCCATGACTTGGTATCTCATGAATCATCTATGTAAGGCACACAGCTGATGTCAGATGAGAACGTTCAGTCACTTTTTTTTAAAGGGGATAACAAAATAAGAAGGTCACATATTTCATTTTTAAATTTGGAAAGTGCTGTAGAGCTGATCCAAACAAAGCAATAAAGTGGTACAACAAAACATCAATAAAAGCACTGTCTTCACAGGAAAAAGTACCGGAGGAAAAGAAGTGTCTTGGTGTTCTAATTTCCCATGGTTGTATTTTCCTCTCCTTTTTAACACACGTTATGAGATTATTGCAATTGAATTGCATTAGAAATGTATTACACAGGATTGGTGAACAGAAGAGAAAAGCAATTAAACAGAGGCCTAACTTTGGCCTATGTTTAAGCATATCAGCAGTTCCATAAAATTTACTTTGAATCGTGAATAACTGGGATAGACAAGTCAGGCACTGGAGTCCTGGAGACAGAACTCCATTCCTGTGGATGTATCTGCTACCAATATTATACACTTGCACAAATACCTCAGATCTCACTACCTAGCTTTGCTCTTGTTAAGTCCTACTCTCTGTATGCTGCATTTTTTCATAGAGTAACACCATTGAACTCCATATATAAGACTCTGGACATTAACTAAAAGTGTCTGCTAATATTGTTTAGCCCTTATGCCATGTTCTGTGTTGTCATATAAACTTTAGTTCTACAAAAAACCAATAACCCCATTATTAAGTGAAACAAGCACTCCGTGTACTCCTTAACTAACCATGTGCCTCTTTGGAACAATTAATTAGTACTAATGCTTGTTGAAGATGAAAATAAAACCACTAAATTTATATTGCTCTCCCCTGTGTTCTTTCTTTGTGAGCATTTTAAAATTCAATTTTTTAATTTCTGTTCTCTGGCATAAACTACATAGGACATTGATATTTTTAGACTGAGTTGCCATTACAATGAATAATTTCAAGGATTTTCAAATCCAAAAGGAAGAAGTATTTGTAATCTGTTAGGCCAAGAAGACACCTTCTGCATTAAGATGTGGATTACTTTCCTGGTAATGAATGAATGCAGAGACACCTAAATCTACATGTGCTAAAAATTAACTCAGATGGAGACTTCTAAATTTAGGTGAGGTCAAGCCAACCAATCAGTCCTTGAGATGAAAGGAAAAGCAGATGAAACAACAAGAAAAAAAGTCATTTTTCATTCTGCTCCTTTCAATCTTGCAAGAGTTTCAATCTGAACAAGAGTTTTCTCTTTCCCGAAAAGTTGTTTATTTCTCCTTCAATATGAATCTCTTTGGCCTCTTAGATATATTTCTGGCTCTCTGTCAAAGGCAACAAGAGAAACAAGATTTCTGTACGTGAAGTTCGCATCTTCTTCATTCTCTGATTTTCACTTTCCCAGAGCTTCTCTTAATGTTATTTTGTCTTTAAGAGATTCACAGAATCACCAGGGCTATGGTGTTCTCTCTATTCCATCTGCTGAACAAGCTGCCTTATTCTTCCTTGCTGCCTTATTCTGTTGTTTCTTCTTTCTCACCATTCTTGAGTGATTATCCTTGTTTGCTTCCTTAATGTATTATTTACACTTACCTTCCAGAATAAATTAATTCAGGTGATTTTGCAGAACAATAGCGCTGCATAGTCCAGTGAAATGGAGAGGAACATGTAGATTTCTGATTATGATGTAGCAGATCAGTGAAATGTTAAAGCCCTTACTTCAACCACTGTGGTAAATCTGCCTGAGATTTTTATTAGCTACTTTCAAAAATTGTGGAGAACAACAGGAAAGGACAGAGAAATGCTTATACCTTTCAACCACTGACCTGTTGTCTTGTTGGAGACATTATCCTGTAAAAAGATCCTGGTTCAAGGTCTGCTTTAAAATTTGAAAATTGCTGTTTTGTAACTAATTTAGGAGTCTCAAGCTAATCATTACTTGTAAATCTACAGCTGTTCCATCCATCACCAACTTGCTAATAGGCAGTTGTGCAACTCTCAGGAGCCCGCCGTAAGAAATAAGAGTAGTAGGTAGCTGCTACAGCTGGAATCCCATTCCACCTCAGGAGCTTCTTAACAACATTCTCAGATGTGTAAATGATCCATTAGTAACCAGAGGGAATTGCTGCAAGCCTAAAAATCTACCATCATGGAATGAGATGAGCCTTTCACATTGTGATGAGAAACTGCTGGAACAGAGAATCCCTGTGCACCAAATCAGCACTGCACAGGTCAGGAGAAGCAAATTTGCAAACAATTCTCAAAGACAATTGTCAAAAGCCACTGAACTTTAGTGTAGCTCTGTTCTCTTGTATAAGAAGTTGCATGGGATCTGTCTTATCGCTGTTTTTTCTTCGAAATCTTAGAGTCCTTATGACACCTGAGTTGTTGCTTTCACTGCAGAATAACCATTCAATCCAGCACATGAGCCATGGTAGCTTCCCTTTGAATTTCTTTTTCTGGCCTGGCTCAAGGCCTACGTGATCTTCCTGTTGTCCTTAATGCATTTAGTCATTTCCCTTCTTCTTGGCAGCCAGCTTCTCCCTGGCCCCCATGACTGTTCTTCACTGCTCATTTCTCTAACTGCTCTGTCAGCAGCCCCACTGGCAGCTCTATTTCCTCATTATCAGCCATTACATCAGGACTCTCCCTTTTCCATGTTTACTTCCTTACTTATTTATATGGATTTTTGTCTGCCATGCCTAGATTAACTACTTAGAATTTACATGTCTTTGTTCCAGAGCTTTTAGAATTATGATCTCATTCATACTCTTCTCCTGTAGAATATCTCATCTAGATTAATTTATCCATGAGGTCCAGGATAATCAAAGCAAGTTGTCTACACTTCTTCTTTTAATAACCACATTCCTCTAAATATTCTGCAATGATAATTTCCTCTAATGCATCCAGAATATAATTCCAATAGTTCTTCTTGCTTTCCAGCCATACATCACACAGCCATTGTCAGCCTCTTTTTCAGAGTGTACGTTCCTTGAAATTTTCTTATAAGTTCTTGCACTTTTTCCACCCCTATTCACTGTCCCCATGCTTGCTTCTTGAGTTCATAGATACATTGCTGGAAAATTAGACTAAATGAAGAAAAGAGGAGGAAAAACCAGGAGCATTTAATAAGTTCTTCTTCTGGGTAATTATATGACCTCATTGTCATGCTTTCCTCTCCTCTCATGACTTTCTGTGGTATGACACATTGAGTATAAATTACATACTCTGAGTAATTTTTTTTGTGAGACTCCTAGAAAATTCCTGGCCACATAATAGATAAAATGATAAAAGCATTTTTTTCTGGTTTTAACATTGAAAGACAAATTTATTTTTAAAGACTCACTTGAAAGTTCAGAATAAATTGGTACAATTGTTAGCTGAGGTTGCACCTATGATATGTAATGGGGATTCCTTCCCAGATCCGTCTTAAACAGTCATAAATTCTTAAGGACAATCACCATAAGGAGAAAAAAAATGCCAAAAAACCTAGTCCTTTTCTGAGAAGACACAGACGTAGTCAGATCATATCACTTGATCTTGTCTGGTTGTTATTCTGGCTGGTTGCAATACCCAAGACTGCACTTTCACTTCCTAAACATTCTTCCAGAGGCAGAAATCTGTTGATGACTCAACATCACCTCCAGAAACTACAACCATTGTTCTCTGAGGGGTTTAGTTCCTTTTCTTTTTCTTTTGGTTAGAAAATTGCAATGTGTTTTTAATTTCTATGTCTAACTGATCCAACAGCAATGTTAACAAATATTATTTTTCAAGCATGAAGTGTAAACATCCCTGATAAAAGAAAATTTTCTGGTATCTAGACTGTTTCAAGTGTCATTGTTTTACAAGTCTCCACTTTTTTGGTTGTCCTTTTATTCATGGAGTACATAAAGTACAAAGGCAGCTTTAGCACTGAGGAAATATATAATGTATCAAGAAATCTAGGTATGATTGATTTGACTAAATCTCAATGACTGCTTCTAAACTAGTCAGCAAGGCCCCTGTCCCAGTCGGTGCAAAGACGCAGTCATGTCACTATTAAGTTCATCCTAAATTGGATATCTAAAACAGATAGAAGAAATGTGCCTTTCCCCTCTGTTTATAAAAGAGGCATAGATGTTATTTCTGATGTAAATAGCTATGATACACACATGTAAAATTTACTGATAAAAATCTTACCTTTATGATTTAACCCTTTAATGGCATTGTGGGCCTGACTGTTGGCCAGCAACAATTCTACAGATGTGGTCACTTCCTTCGAGGCCCTATTTTCTGAATAAAACCTTTCAAGAAAACCAGAAAACTGATCAAATGGAAGAAGAGAAGTCATGGTTTAACTTCACTTTGCCCCCAGTTCACTTTGTAATTATGACATAAAATGTAACCAAACCATGAAGGTGTGTCCAAAAGCCACTATCAAGCAGTCATAGGACAGCTGTTTCCTGAATCAGAGGATAGAGGAAGAGCTAGATGTACCTGTTTTCCTTTTCTTAAGTAAAACCTGCCTTTCTGCTTCACAAACCAGTTTCACTACTGACTCAGATCTCAGAAATATATGCTATCCAGGCGGGAGGACTTTTTTGCTAATCTCTCATCTGTAAGTAATTCTCAAAGATGAATTCACAATAGCCATGTAAGTATGAATCATAAGGGATTCTGTCATTCACTGATGAGTTACGTTCTATATGTTCAACCAAAACCCAGGTAACCTCTGAAATTGAATAAAATAATTGCTTGTAGAAGAGTACAGACACATTCTTGTGGTAGGTCTTAGTGAAATGATGGCCAGGTTGCCTAGAAGGGCAATATTAGCTGAAGGATAAGGCAAACTTTCTTTGTCAATTATTGTGGAAGTCTACCTGTTGTGGACTCCAAAACAAACTAACAAACAAAATTTCTGGAAACTACCAAACAAAATTTCTAGAGGTGATTTGCCACTGCACATGCTTAAATCCCTTATCTTTAAATCCCTGAAATATTTATATGTTCTGCTTTTCTTTCCATCTCTACATTCACCTTGACATCACATATAGTGGTGATTTAATGTAGATGCAGTTTGAGTTGAAAATGCAGTAAATCATGTTGCTGTTCTGAAACTTGTTCAAAAAACCATGTCTGTTCCACAGACTTAGGGGATTTTTAAAAGAATTTGAAAGGACCTTCTTCTTTGCCATGGTTTATTTCATTCATTTTACCAGAATAGTGGGGTTAATGATGTCTTCTTGAAATGGGGAACAGATGGAGATAGGCTGTCCATGCCGTGCCAGCCAAAAAAACAATTATAAATTTAAGAAAAATAAGAATGGGTGGTTCAATTGTAAAAGTAAGCAGCCTAATTTGCCACTTCAATCTGCACAAGGAACATCCAGCTTCACAAACAATTCTTTCACTTAATGAAATAAGTGTTAAGAAAGCGAATCAATTCCATCAATGCAGTGAAAAAGAAAAGAGGATTTTGAGTGAAAATCCATGAAAAATATCACGTAACACAAAATTGAAGGAATTCTGCTTATGATACTAAGTACCTTGCTCTTCAGAGTTCAGGCACATAGGTACTTCTGAATTCTTTTGATTTCAAGGTCTGCCTATCAGCTTTTCCATTGCTACTGAAGTCTCCAGTTTTAAAGTTTGCTCTTCTGAAAACTCAATGGGTTCCTAAATATGAATCTCAGAATCTACTTCCAGCCATCTGGTTTTGAAAATGTTGGTTCAAAATGTCATGCTTTTGATTGATATCTAGCTCACAGGCAGATTTATTTGACAACACAACTCACATTCTCTGAAGGTCCTGTAAAATTTTGAAACAGCAAAGCATGTTTTCAAAATTAGCTTAGTAATTTGTCACGTAATTTCCATTAAAATGAATATGAGTGGGATGTCCAAATGATGTGGCATAGAGTTGCAGGGCACTTACTTTCTTGGTCTCTTTTATTACCGGCAAGAATATCATACAGTTCTATCCATCAACATATTAAAAATAGGCACATTGCATGTCACCACAATCTCATTAAAGTTATCATAAAATCTCACTATGCCAGCAGTTGAAAACTTACTTTTCATGCCTAGCCTGACCATTTCATATTCACCTATTCTGTGTTCTGTTCATGTCTTTATAGCATGTCACCGCTCTCATGATGTGGTTAAATAAGAACATCTATTTAGATATAATAAGAGAAATTTTAGGCAAATTAGAAAAAAATATTGTATCCAAACCACCGATTTTAGGGACCTCAATCCTTCGTTGAAAACACAGTCACTATGGCAGCTGAAAGCCTAAATTATTTTCCAGAAAAAAATGAGTATGAGTGAAGCTTTTGAAAAAAAATTTCCATTGTTTTAATCAAAATCCAGTTTGTTCTTCCCTCTAAAAGCACAGTATCCTCATGGAATAAAAAGCAAAGGCCTTCTTCAGGCATCACCTACATTGCTAGTAATTCTGCAGATTATGCAAGCTCTGTGTCATTGTTTGGGGCCATTGCGACATCTAGTTTTGTATTCCTAAAGGGAACAAGCAAACTTGATTCTTGAAAACACTCATTTCACTTGAGTCATAATCACTCAAGTCACACTTATGACCCTCCACAGTGAAATACTTTATACTCAGTTTGGGTATTCAAGAGGGAGAGGGAGAGCTGGAGAAATTCAGTATTATATAACACATTTTGTATGGAATATGGAAAATCCTTGAACTAATGGATTTATTACATTTAGCATTATGACTGCCATAAGATGATTTATTTAGTAATTCTGATCACCTTAAGCAAGGATACTTTTGAAACCTGATAATCTATTAAATGATCTGTCTGGTCAGTACTGAACACTAATATCAATCTTGACAAAGGGTAAAAGATTACACTCTAATTACGTTTCAAGAATTTTTGTGAAAATTTGGAGTGCATTAGAAAAGAGAAGGAGGGAATCCTTGTGAAAGAAAGGCAGACAGAATTTAGCTGTTCCCCAACTCTTTTGGAAGTAGCTGTATATCTGCAGATGCAGAGTATCATTCAGCTGGGCTGACCAAAATGCATGCATTTTGGTCAGCCCAGCTGAATGATACTCTGCATCTGCAGAATGCAAAATGATGCATGTCTGTAAGTCAGGACTAACTCCTCTGTGTATGAAAGTCTAGAACAGGCCATGCTGGGGGCGGAATAACTCCCTTACATGTGCCTTTTGGCTGATTGGAGCCTTCATATTCCATATAAATGGTATCATTCCTTTCTTGGGGAAGAATGTAAATCCTTCTATTGCTTATGGACAAAAAAAGAATCCTGCTATGAGATCTGAAATATATTAACCACTCCTAGTAATGATCAAGACTAGGTCACTAAATAGATGATCTAATGGTTTTTCCCATTCTTAAACAATAGGATTAAGATAAAGAGACTGTAGGAGCCTGGGTTAGCCACTGGTGCTGTCCTTAACTAGAGAAGACAAAATAAAAGTCTCAAGGATTCAGGAGATATTTAACTTTTTAATTACTCACATCAGAGACAGACTACTCAGATTACAAATACATTCAGGAAACCAAATCGCCTCAATAGTTTGCCACATATAGGTATTTCAAAACTAGACTTGATTTTTCCACTTTCAATGGTTTTGGTCATTATGGTATAGTTAGGTGAAAGACCCTGTATGTGTAGACCTTGAAATATTACTGGTAGTCCCAGAAAACTTGCTTCCTTTGGACCTTCTTATAGGCTGAAATCCTGTAAGGAGGTAAGTAAAAGTAACCCTGTTTTCTAATCATCCCTTTTCAAATCAGAAATCCTGGAGGGATGTCTTGCATATATGGAATCAAGAGAAAGAATCTGCATTTTAATGGTGATATCAGTAGCTGCTATATGCTATTCTCTCAATATGTGTTTCATACTGTGATAAAGACTGAAAACTGTGCATATAAGTCATTGCCAGAAATCTTTTCAGAAAATGTTATCTGCTTGGAGAAATCCAATAGCTACTGCTGCCAGTTTACCTTTTGAAAAATACAGGAAAACTTGAAAGCATACCTCTGATTGTTCACTCTCCAGTTCACAAGTGATCACAGCTTTAAAAATTTCATCTTCTACAGAAAGGGGCAATTTCCCAGAAGTGCTTATCATACCTGTATCTGGTCCCAAAAAAAGAGACCTTCATGTTACAAAGATAACTATGCTTGCCAGCTTGGATTTGGTTCCCATAATAATTATAGGTAATTTTTTAAATTTGCCCTTTTACACCATTGTGTAGCATGAAAAAAATAGGAAAAAAAAAAAAAGCAAGCAGATTACACTACATTGAGCTGAGTTATCATTCAAATAAAAACACTAAGGAAATTCACCGGAAATGCTCTTCTGTGTGGTTACATCACTGACGTCAATTCCGAAGTTCTGTGTATTTCAAGAACAGATGTCAGTTTTTAAAGGTTTTGTATTATAAATAAATTGGCTTTTGACCTGAGCAATGCGATAGCTGTACTTTGGCTGTAAATACATTTACTTATGGCCAAACAACTGCAAATTTCCAGCTATGAGACGTGTTGACTTACAGAAATGCAGGACAGGTAAAAAAAAGGCAGAGACCAAAATTATTTTTTGAATAATTCTTTTTAACCAACAGGGTGAGAAGTATGACTGGATATGCTGAAGTGACCCAGTCTAGAAACGTGATTCTCTAACCAAAAGTTTTGTCTTAGAGAGCTGAAGAAATGCAGCTTTCCTATCACTGTTTTAGGTGAATACTCCTTTTCCAAACATTTTAATGGAGTATTTAATTGGTGTAGAAACCTGCAGTTGCCGCAGCAGAAGGATCTGTGATCTCTTTGGTCAAGGGCTCTGGATCAGGTTCACAGAGTCTTTCTGAAATATATCAGTCCCATCTTGTTGGCTTGCAGGGCAAAATGTGGATTAAAGTGAGGGACAAAGTCCAAAACTGATGTAGAGACATTCAGCACTCATCAGGGAAAAAATCTGAATGGATCAAAATTGGCCTAACTCCATGTCTGCCATCTCAAAAATCAAGTGATTCTGAAAATCTATTGCCATAATTTTATGTTACGGTGGCACTAACACCTCTCTACCAACTGTCAGTCTTTCAAAATCTAGTTGCTCAGAGCTTTCTTCTATTCTGTGACTTGGACCCTTATTTGGTAGATTATCTGTTCTTAGATTTGATGCTGCAGATGACAAAACTGCCTCCTGAGTTCATTTGCCTTACAGTCATTATACCAGTTCTGAAGATTTGTATGGATGGGAACAAAACAGTGAGTCAATTTGAAACCTCCTGCTGAGATATTGCTTTTCCACAGTAGACTTGGCTCAAACAAAAAATTTATCCTGGAAGATGATGAATCTGTTGGTTTTGGGAGCTTTGATGTCTTCCTTTCTTCTTTCTTCAGTGACTTCACAAGGGACTATCAGAGAAAGGAACCAAATGTTTTTTGAGAAAAGACATTATTCTTAAAGCAATTACGTATCTAGATGAAATGCTCTGAATACAACTAGTAGAGCTACTACAAATATTTCACTAACCATGTTTTTCTTTGAAAATAGCTGCTTCAAGAAGATATGTCCATGAACCTATGTTTTACAGTTCTTTTTCCATTTTTCTTTTAGTGGGTGGGTGTTGTGATTCCTATTGAAAGAAAACAACGCAAAAAGACTGAAAAACTGAAACCAGATAAATCAATAGGAAAGGAATAGGATAGTCTTTGTACATCTGGCTAAAATATGTTAGCACAGGCTTTCAGAGATTTTCTTTTCCCAGAGACAATTCACTTTGTGTCAGTTCCACTTTTGGAAGAAAAGTGAAGAAGCAGAGATTCCTAAACTCCAGTAGATATTGATAGGTCTGATAGCTTGAGGATAACAACAAGCTACAGAATATCATGATCTGCTAGGAGCATCAGCTTGTTGTTACTGGATATCTCAGTTCAAACCCTAAATCCAAACCCACAATCCACTGAAGATAATTCGCTGTGACTAACTCTGGGGGAGCTGAAACTTGAGGTGGCTGAGGACCCAGCTTAGTTCCAAAGTATCCTGAACTCCTTGCACTACATCCTTATTGGGTTCAATGCCTGAACTGCTGGTTGACAAACTAACACTTGACTAGCACAGAGACCACACTGACACCATCAAATGCAGAGGCAGAAGGCAGTTTAAAATACATTGTAAATTCAGGCTTTATACATAGGAGAAGCCACTTTAGAATAAAACTGATTGTGAAAGGTACTAAACAATTGGAATGTAGGGGCTTTTGCCTGAAGTTTGTCCTTGGTCCATGGCCTGGTGTGAACTTCCCTAAACCCTGAATCCACAAGGTCTCCCCCACATAGAACTGAGGGATCTATAACCTAGGAGGTATATACCAGCAGCTCTATTAGTGGAACTCTTTCTAACTGAAATGATAGAAAACAATAAAGGGAATGTGCAGTGTTGTTTTGTTTTGTTTGGAAGTTTTTGGTTGCTTTTGGAAACTCTACATCTGATCTTTACAGTCCCTTACTAAAGGTGCTAGGAAGTCTTAAAGGTAAAAAAGAATTAGAGAGATATAAGCTAAGGTGCCATCTGGACCTTACTTCAGTAGAAATTTTATCTTATTTATATGGAGAAGAAATTCATAATGACAATACATAATATATATTAACCCTTGGAAAATCCCTTTGCAGGGTATATGGAACTGACATTGATTAAAGGAGAAATCCCACATGTGTTTTTGTCCTGTTCTAAATTATTCAAGTCCTGGCAAGCCAGTGCTTCATGCACATCCAAAAATAAATAAATCTTTAAAAAATCAACCAATTTTTGAATGCTGGATTTTGAAGGAGGAAAAAAGAAGTTGTATGTCCATCCACAAAAATCAAGAAAATTAATTTATAGTTGGTTGGGAGAAGATTTTTTCCTTTCTGGAAAACAGAAGGATTTGCCTTGTTATCTTAATAAATTCCAAACCTTGGGAAATGTCAGAACCACAGAGGGCTGCGCTCTTCTGTTTTAATCAGTTTTAGTTTTCCTGCCTGAACTACCTTTACAGAATTCAATAATTCATATTTTTAAGTACCCAGTCATTTCCACTGAGGAAGGATAAAGATTCTTAGGAGTCAGGCACTAGGTAGACCTAAAGCTATTTACCATTAAGCTGGACTACAGGTTATACTTTTTTGATTACAGAACTGCACTACAGCCCTGATCTACACTTCCCCTAAAGGATTCTCTCCCTGTCTTCTGTTAAAACAAAACTCATAGCTTTGTTTTTTCTCATTATTTTAACTTTGCTTCATTCTCATCACTTCACCTCTTCAAGGTGTTTTAAAGAATATTAATGAATAAATAGCATGGCATTGAAAATTACTGCAATCAGTGTAACACTTTATAGGTCCAAATAGGATTGTGATTCTTCTTAACAGAAGATGATCCTCTGCCCTGGCCAACCTCCAGTCTAACTGGGTCTCAGGCACAGTAGAGCATTGCTATCATGTGATCAGTGAAAGGTTTATTCATGGGCAAGGGACATGAAATTATGAGATGTTTTGCCAAAGATCCTATCTGTGGCCGAACCAGGCATATTGCACAGGATTAGTCTGAGCACACAGCGTAGCCTGTGCTACTGTGAAAGTGTCCAGCTGTTTCTTAGAAGACTGAAGCAGGCATTTTTGGGGTGAATGTCCTCCCGTCCTAAAAGGAGTCATTAAACATAAGGTGGAAAATGTCTAAACCCACCACTCTGATCCAGGCCCAAAGCCAAGTATGGAGCTCAACATCAGACATCTAGAGCACAGACAAAATATTAGGGAAAATGGATCCCACCTCCTGCTTTTCTATTGCAAAACTGCTCGGCTTTTCTTTATCTCTTCTTTGAAATAAATAAAAAGAACAATTCCCATTTGAAAGATGAAAAATTGTAGAGGCAAACAAAAAGAAAAAAAAAAGCCAAGAAAAGAAATAATATGGATGTTATTGCAACCTCATTTTAGACAAGAAATTATTCGAATGACATCCAGAACCCTGACGGAGCAGTGAAAAGGCAGAATTAGATATCTCAGAAAGTAATCAAATTAGCTATACGGCATTGGGACCTTTTCCATGGCATGTCTTTTCCTTTTTCAGAAAGAAACCCCTGCATTCTCAGTGCCTCAGTCTTCTATAGAAGGCTTTGGCTTTCTCAGAAGCCATTTCCTTGACTTTTGTTGGACAATAAGC
Source organism: Grantiella picta (assembly GCA_013397955.1). Lineage (NCBI taxonomy): Eukaryota > Metazoa > Chordata > Aves > Passeriformes > Meliphagidae > Grantiella > Grantiella picta. The sequence continues at coordinate 298,489 of VZRM01001683.1, forward strand.
ATTATATTTGTAATGGCATCAGTGTTCGACCATGGTTCAAATATTTTTCAGGCGTTCAGAGATCTCTGCAGTGGTAAAATATGTGCCTTTAAATAACAAGTCCCTTCTAGGAGAAAAAAAGACTCAGTTCCTACAAAACACCTGTCATCTCCATCACCCTTAACCCTCTCTGGCTCCACAATTCCCTGCTAAAACCACAAACTTATTCTGCCTCATAAAGCTGCTATTTTTCTTGCTATTTCTCATCTCTTTTTTTCTGTGTTTGAAAAACTTTAGGTAAAGTTGACATCTTTGGACTGCAGGCTGTTGAGGACATGGCATCCAATTAAAGCATTACATTACACAAACTGTGATGCTCCTGAATACCCCTTTATGACTGATTTCACACAGCAGAAGTGTTATTACCTGGAACATCTTCATTTTTCTTTTTTCCAGCATGAAGGAATAGATTGTGATAGCAGCTGATAGCAAGAGAAAAGGAGGTAAATTCCCAAGCACTTCACATAAACTGTGTCTCTACCTGTGTAGAATTGTTCTGGCATAGGTGTTGTCAGGCTGATGGCAGGAAGGCTCTGCAAAACATGTCCCAGGACTTCCCTGATGGCCTGACACTGTGTAGTGCTTTTCTCTACTCAGATCAGCTTTGGACTCTGGATATGACTATGGAATATCAGCCTTCAAGTGAAAAAGAAGCTGTAGGCAACTTCCAGACATTCGGGCACTGTAGCTACATGGGGAGTCCTAATGACCAAAGAGTCAGGATTCTCAAGGTTTTCTTTTACTTAGTTTTTAATTAAGTAATTAATTTGAAGAATAAACATGAAAAAACATTTATTCCAATGGGTGTTAAATTTTGGGAGACTCTAGAAAAAATGCTTTTCTTTAAAAAAAGCCCCAAAACTAAGGAATTCAATAGAAATCTGCATGGTTCCTGGCAAAGAAACAAGCTTCAGAGCTAAGCTTTACTCACAGCTCAAATCAAACCAAGTGCTCAGCCTTTCTAACTTCAAGAAAACTTTGGCTAAGTTTCTCCTAAGCACCTCAATTTTGCCAAAGATGTAGAATACCTGAATTTTTTCAACTAAAGATGTTTTTGCAAGATAGCAGAAGCCAAAATTCTGTCCATATGGCTGAACATCACGCAGTTTTCCTTTCTCATCTTCATGCTATTTACAGTATAAATGGTTAACATTACAAGCAGCTGCAAACTAAAGTGTGTGTATCTAAGAGCTGGTTTATTGAATTTGCATTTTAAAAGCCCACAGTCAATTTGAATTCAAAATATGCAGTAAAGCAATCAAATTATCCTTTTAGCTTTCTTCTCCTCAGTCAAAAATCTGAACACATAGAAAACCAACGACCTAGTGTTAAAAACTGATTTTTTTTTTCCCAGAGCCTATGGGAAGTCTCAATGCCTTTGCAGCTTGGTAATCTGAAATGAGAAATCCAAAGGACTGCTGAGCTGTTATTTCAAAACCAAAATCATGAGTAAGAGTCATGAGTGCTGGTGCAGTCAAGCATAGACTTCAAGTTGCAAAGATTTATACCGAGAGGGGCTGTCTTCCTGTTTAACTGGATCATTGTCAGATAAACTGTCAAGCCATTTTTTTCTTTCCCTATCCATCTTTCCTTTTATACCCTCTGGCATAAACACCGAGTTCTGAGAGTCACCAGGGCACTGTTTTGGATGAGGGATGTTTCCACTTTTAATGACTGACTCCTCCTCTCTTGATACCAGTACCATGCTGACATTGCTGGAGGATTAAGACAGAAACTGTTAGTGTGGATTTCACCTATTAATGGCTTTTTGGCTTTTATATCAAGACTTGGAGCAAACGATATGCCACAATTTTGTGACTTGCATATTCTTCCAGGAGTGCTGCCTCCAGAAACTAAGTTGCTCTGACGCTACTTTCCAAATCCTGCCTTGTGGCAACTCAAGTCAGTGATTTTCAACAAGAAAAACTTGCTTGTGAGCCTGCATCCACTCTGGGATGTGGCTGGTGTGCTCATGCAGTGTCTCAGGCTGTACCAGGCTTGGAGCAGCTCACAGCTCTCATAAACTCACACTGCAGTTTGCTCCAAGCCAGCAACACCAGTGTGGGTGTCACACCACAAGTATTTATTCCTACCATGCACATCTGAAGTGACTTAGTTGAGCTGCCTGCTTAACCTTTTCTGCTCATAGTACCTGGGGGAGGTGAATGGACTTAGTTTGTGCCATAATAGTTTAATATCATCTCTCAGCTCTTGTTGTCTTTTAGGCAGACTAACTTCAGCCTCAGGCCCAAACAGTGCTGTTAGGGAGAGTCCTGCAAGTGTGGCTCACAACTGCTGTACGTATTTCCAGCACAAAGATAAAGTAGGAAGCTCTGAGTGTAGATGAAAGTAGGCAAGCCCTGTGGGCAGGGAAGGCATTGTCTCAGCACTGAGTGTGAAATGGGAGAGAAACTATACTCATATGCAAAATATGAGAAAATAAAAAAAAGCAGTAATCAGCTGTGTAGAAATGCCAGCAAATTCTCAGAGAGATACATTTTATCCCAGATGAGTTGGGAATACGAACTAGGAGTGTGATCCATAAATTTTAAAGCCAGAGAGTGTATTATAAACTTTTGGGTCAGTCACCTGCTTGCACTTGTGCAGCCTGGTCATGCATATTCACATGGTTGGGTTTGGGCCCATTTTTTATGCAGCTTCTCTTGTTTCTTCCCTTAGGCTGATTGTAATTAGAAATGGGATCAAGGCTCTGAAGTAGAGAGTTGAAGTACCTCTGCTGTACCCCACATCCACAGGGCTTTGCAATTTGCATTTGCAGCTAGATCCATCCACCAGCCTCATTTTAAAATTCATTCTAACTCCACAGAGTAACTAGAGAATTGTCCCACGTTAGGAATTTGACTGGTGATACATGCCTGGTGTAACAGCTTTATCCATGCTGTCCCACTGTGGAGGTGTATCTTCAGCCAAGGCTGCAGCCTGTGGTGAGCCATAGCTAATGGCTTAGGGAAATTTGCCTCTAATCTAAGACTTTTGTATTGTTTGTTTTACTGTGCAGGCTTTTGCCTGAATCAGTCTTGCCATTGAATTCCTACTTCCCATTCACCACAAACAAAAGAGCAAAATGTTTGTGGTTGTGAGGCCCAGACTGACTGCTCCTGACCTACTGAGACCCTGTGGTGCCTTGGGTTATATTAGGAGGATGCTGAAGGGACTGGAACCTCCTCTGCTGCTCTACACAAATGGCATTTTGGTTAAGACAGGAGGTGACCTTCACCTCCTATCTGTTGGAGAGTTTTCCTCGTTTCTAATCTGCATGAAGCAGTTGTCTTCTGATATATCCTATGACAGCCACTCCAGCCCAAACTGCAATGATAAAAGCTGGTTTTATGAAACTGCAGAACTTACTGAGGTTATGGACAAAGCAGATCCAATAAATACTGACTTTTTATTGATAATGGCTGCTGATAGCTCAGCCATCCCCAAATCTCACACCCATCATTTCTAAATTCTATGCAGGTACTTTTTCACTGCTAGGAGCAATTGTCTACACTGTTACAGTTGGGAAAACACACCAGCTATGTCATAAACCTATCAGTACAAATGTAGACCAGGAAGGAGCTAAAGACCTCATCCAAAATTGAAGAGAAACATAAAATTTGAAATTTTCACAGTTTAGATTAAACAATATTATTTTGAAAAAGTATTCAAAAGCACTAAGCTAGTACAAGGATAATAAACACTTTTATCACATACATACATGAGCCTTTTTCTTTTCACCTCTGTCAACAGGAGAAATTATCATGACAGGACTGGAAAGAAGAGTGAATGTTGACCCTACACAACAGTTCCCCGAGTAACCTAACAGGGAGAAGGTGTTAACAAGAAAGGCAGAAATTACAGCCTGGCCTGGGAAGACAATCAGAGGGCTAAAAGTATCAACAAATGCCTCAAGAAGAAGACTGCTTCTATCAGGACCATCATGTAACAAGTTAGCAGTGACTGTCCTTCTGAAGACATGTCCAGGGAAGTTGGACAACTCATAACTCTCCTACCACAGTCCTTTCTGGCTTTTATACAATATCATGTTGGAGTTTTGGTTTATTTTTTGGGGTCTTTGAAGGTTTATTTTTGTTCTTAACCAAGAATGGTTCTTCATTAGTGTGTATGTTGGAAACACTGAGCAGCAAAGCTCATCCTGATCTTTGGTAAGTTCTGCAAGAAGAGAGGAGGCAGTGGACCTCCAATGTTGACTATGAACCTTTTTTTTTTGTTATTTCACCATAAGAAGAATATCAGCAAACTGATGTTTAAAACCCTGCATCAGTCCAAACTGATGAGGTATTTGGTGCCACATTTGACCAAGCTCTGATATTTATGAGGGAATGCAAAGGATTATCTACCAAAGGAATGATAAAATGCTGAACTTGGAGCAATGATCTCAACCGTGTATAAAAGAAATAAGAGTTTAATTTCTTTAAATTATTGTTATCATCTCAGTGCATGAACTTTTAAGAAAGGGGAATGCTCTGACCTCAATGTCTCTTATGCAAGCACATGCATTCCTCAAAGAGAAAGAAGCAAATTATGTACTTTAAAGCTACTCCTGTGTCTAATGCAAGAATTTTTGTTTAGATAATTCAACAACTCACGCGATCTTTCCACTGAAGTCAGCAGGACAGCTCATGAGATGTTCATGTGCCCTAAGTTTGCAAGATACTGATCTCATATATTCATTATTTATTTATATATTGTCATGACGTTCTTGTTTCCATCTCATATTTGTGTCTTCCTTGCACTTTAAACAAAACCTCTGTCTCTATGCCTGTGATTTTTCATGGATGGAAAGATGAGTATTGGGGTTCAGCATGGATATGAGTAACAAAAATGTATCCATTAATCCATTTTCACAGGTCTCAGTAAAAAAAAAGAGTCACCAATAAAAAAGAAAATCACATATGTCTTACGTTACCCTACATTCATCTTCCTAGCACATTGTAAATGCTGCCTGTGGTTATGAATTATATTAATTTATTTGATAAAAAAGTGTTCTGAGAAGCTTCACAAGTCACCAAACAGTGTACAGTTTCTGGTGATTGCTGATGCATTTGTTTTTGTGACAGGAAATACTTAAACTACCAAACAAACACAGCTGTTTTAAAAACAGTGTAAAATGTGCAGGTGCATGAAGGGACAAAAAAAAAAAAAAAAAGAGGGAAAAAAGAAGCTCCCAACCCCAAAATTTTTATTTTCATAGAAAAATAAGAGGAAAATGGACTTTCAAAGCTAAGAAACCTAGTTAGTGAACAACAGAGAAGCTCAAATTTAGCTGATAATTTTTTTATAAATAGAAACCACTTTGTTTTTATTGGACTAAAGTATTAAACTAGCACTCAGTGTGAGAATGAATTTAGCCTAGACAACTCGACCTACCAATCTGCATCGACAATAGACAAAAAAGATTCAAATAAACGTCTGTGTTGTCAAGTGTATTATATGAGGGTTATTTTGAGCTGATTAACTGTCATTAAAACAATTGTGCCTGTTATTAGTCTGCAGAGATTCTGTTCAACAGAGGTTTAATACTATAAATTTCTTATTTATTAGTGTGATAGTTCATATTTCAGAACCAAAACTGTCTTCTCTGGTCAGATGGTGAGGGTCAGGCAGGCACTTTAGGGCATGACGTGGAATAAATGTCTGACAGCATGACCAGTATTAGCAACTCCAAGAAGATCCACTGATGCTCTTAAAAAGCATCCACATATCCATCCTTCCACCTTGCACTGGATCAGGTGCTCAGAGCCCGACCCAACCTGGCTTTGAACATTTCCAGGGATGGGACACCCAAAACCTCTTTGGGCAACTTGTTCCAGTGTCTCCCCACCCTCACAGCAAAGAATTTTACTGTGCAGTTTTATAAGTCCCTTTTCTAAAAACAAACTATCAAGCAAGAAAACTGGAAGAATTATTTCATAACCTTTACCTAGCAAGTGACAAATGTGACAGAAGAGTTGTTGGATACATCATCAGCTTTCCCTCCCCTGCACTCTAATTTCACTTATTATTTATCATCTTGCATTTGTGGATTAATCATACCTCTGTTCTTCATGCAAACTAAAATACATTTACTTCCTCAGATGCTTTAGAGAAAAACAATTTGCTTTGGAAAGTGACAGAAATATTACTGGAGTATTGTCTTTACTATCTTTGCAATAGGAATATGGAATTTTTACAAAGAACAAAGCGCAGAGTATTTCATCAAAAGGTTAGTAGTTATTTAATTTCCTTATCAAAGTTTGATGTGCCACAAAGTGTCACATAAGTCCTGAGATGTGGTATAATAGTGATTCAAATAGGTTTTTATTGATAATGTTGCCATTTGTTGAAATAACTTGAAAAAATCTTGTAGACAGCACACTTTCCCTTTTTTATTACTTTTTTTTTTGCATTAGGAGCTTTAAAATAGCTTGAGACCATAAGGTATCATTCTTAAAACAGTATTTTTTAACTTTCTATCTTTTTTTAAGAATAAACATATGCAACCCTAAAAAAAGTAGTAAAGACAAAATGATCAGACATATCTCAAGCATTAAGTAACTTTGAAAAGGAGCATAACAGGATTCCCAATGTAGACAGCAATATATTAATCGTTAAGAACTTTTATTCAGTGAAAGTATTTAAACACATGGCTTCGTGCATGTGCAGTGTTGCCCCCAGCAATACAGTGAAACAAGTGCTAAATTTAATTCAAAAGCTTCAGTTCTATGGTTTTCAGATAATTGATGCAACTATTGTTTGCTGGAGAAACCAGACAGCCTTACTAGAGACCTCAGAAAGCTTTTCCATAAATACCAGTTTGCTTCCAGAACAAATGTTTCTACAATTTCTGCAACCAAAAATAAAAATGAGAACTTTGTCCTTTATTGTTATAACCAGTTATAACTTACTACTATAAATAATACAAAAGAGAGAAAGAGACAGCCTGCTACATATATTCTACCTCTAACAATCACAGTTGTTGGGTCAAGAGTTGTTAATCTATTTGGCATAGTTTTATCAGCCACAGGAGTATACTAAAAGAAAAAAAATTCCTCAGCTTTACCCTGCTTGTGAGAAAAAAAGAAGAAAAAAGAACACATAATATTCTTCTAATATCCATAATTTATAACTGTACAGACTTTAATTCATGTTTTACTAATTGAAATATATTAAAAAATACATTCAGTAAATGGTCTTCCTTCTCAAGCTCTATCACGCATTCTTTAGGTTAAGTCAACAATAGTGGAACCCAAGATGAAAGATAAATCACATTTAAAAATATTAATCATGAATTGTAAGAAAATATGAGTCAAAATATCGGTGAAGTCACTTTAAAAATATTCAGATCATTTTATAGTCTGCATCTGGTTCTATTTCATATAAATGCCAGTTGGACATCTACAGCCTCTAGGTTAGTAACAGATGCTGTCATGAAGTTGATAATTTTTACATAAGCAAAAGCCACACAGAATAATTCCAGGCCACCCAATGTTTCCAAAATGCAGTTGCCTGGCACAGCCAAAGATTGCACTGGTCCATGCAAAACTATATCCAGACACTCCAGACATACTTTTCAAATTTGATCATCTGTGGCTTTAATTATGAATTTCATCTGTCAGGTTTTCTTCTGACCAATGGTGAGCAATGGCTTGAGAGGCAGAGGCTGAGGGTAACTCTCTGTTTGAGTGCAGAAAAATTTGAAGGCTATCAGTAGGTGCTGCAAGCAGCCCTGCTGGAGCTGCACTGCTGAGCACAGGGGATGGTCTGTGAGCAGCCTCTGTGGGCCAGGGAGGAGGAGAAACAAGTCAGGCATGCAGGTGAGAGAGAACAACCATTGTCACTGTGCTAAATGATGCAAGGAATCCCATGGATGCCAGCCTTGCTGGGTACCAGCATGAACCTTAAAGAGTCTCTGCCTGTGCACTGCACACTGTGCATCACCCACACACAGCCTGGCATCTCATGGCTTTGTATTCTCTAGTGACTCTCGATGCCATTAGCCCAGAGAAAGAGCAGCTATCTTTTCTAGTCAGGTTAAGATTCCCCAAAAGAATGGTTACTATCCTTAATTAAGTAGGTCTGCTTTTTGGAAGTGGTTAATCCTTCGATCTTCCCTTTCAGTTTCTGCTCTTGAGAGGGAAATGTTGGGCAGTCTTGAAAAGACAAACTCTTCCTTAAGTGCATTATGATGCACAACTGTGTCAGAAAAGAAACCAAAACCAAACCCAAACCCAAACCCAAACCCAAACCAACCAACCAACCAACCAAAAACCCCAAACAAGCAATCAGTACAGGACAATTCTAAGTATTTGACTTTGGACAAACAGACCTTTAAGAAGAAAATTCATCTATCATGAGCAACATTGTAAGAAGAAATTGAGTCTCTACCTACAATTTAAATACAACCTCCCTGATAGAGAATCATAGAATTTTTAACTGTTAACCCAACATCTCCATGTTCACCATTAAGCCATGGCCCCAAATGCCACTCCCACACTTCTTTCAAATATCTCCAGGGATGTGACTCAACCACTTCCCTGGGCAGCCTGTTCCAATGGCTGACAACTCTTTTGGTGTAGAAATTTTTCCCAATATCCAACTAAACCTCTTCTGATGCAACTTGAGGCCATTTCCCCTCCTTTTGTCACTTGCTGCTACATAGGAGACTGACCCCCACCTTGCTCCAACCTCCTTTCAGGTAGTTGCAGAGTCTGAAATACACAGAGAGAGAAATATACCACTGATTGAGCCACTTTCTTTTCCTGATTTGATCAGATTTTAAAGTAGCTATTTGGTTCAGCAAATCTGACTTTAATTTTACCAAGAATTAGAGATATGTCTGATGACCTCTAAAGCTATAGCTATTAAATTCCCTATAAAAGGAATTTTAATAAAAGATTCTATAACTATTAGAGAAAGCTTATGTCCAGTATAGCCCTCATTTAATGTTGCACTTTGAAATTAAAGAGCCAGGCTTTGTTTTGATACAGGTTTACTACACACACATCATAAACTTTTGGAAAAAACCAAAAAAACATGGTGCAGAAAGATAGTAATGTGAAACAATGACAATTATTGTGTTTCCTAATTGCAGTCAATTCAATCATACATATTTTTTGCTACTTTTTAAAGGATTTATAATCTGTGTGTTCTGGTTGGGTGGGTAGGTTTAGTGGGGAAAAGACCACAAACAAACAAACAAACAAACAAATCTATTCCACTGCTACTGCTGTCAACCTCATCTGCACAGTTTCAGAACTTAGTTCTGGGATCCATTGGATTGTGTAAATCAACTGAATCGCAGGCAAAAGCTTCAGCTATGGTGAAGGCAGTCCGGGGTTGGTTACAGCAAGGTGAATACAGCTACGCTATAAAATAGAACATTCCACACTATTCTGTTATTTTTAAATGGCTATTAAAGGTATTTAAGAAAAAAAAAAAAAAAGCTCTCTAGTAACAGAATATCCATTTACATGAGACAGCTTCTTCTGGAAGCAATAAAGGTGCTTATCTGTGCAGTGCCCAGGATAGGTTTTCATTCAGAACAGGCCCATTTTCTATTTAAGGCATTTCACTCAACTAGAGATTCTAAAAGATCAAATATCACACTATAGATTCTCCTTCACACTTTGCAAAGGAGCCCTTACATGCAAGCTGCTTTAAAGCACAGTTTTACTCATGTCATCTGCCAGAAAAAAGCACAGTGGGCTCTCTGACCTCGGAAAGCAAAGAACACTGGCAGGTTGCTGGAAGCCCATGGGTAGCATCTAAAAGGCATAAAAATATTTATGTCCATGTGCATCCTTCTCCCAAAAATCTTAATAACTCAAAATCTTAGTTTAACACCCATATTCCCCAAGAAGTCTGGAAGCATTTGAAAGCGACTGTCTCTTAGAATTTTTTTCAGTGAAATTTTAGCATCTGAAAACTTAGATATTACGTAGCTCATTGAATCTCTTGCTGTTAATAAATGGTTACAGGGAAGCAGATACACCAGTTTGCTCCACTTAGATGCAAAGCTTTTCCCAACAGCCCCAGCGAATTATCAGGCAGTGCTGGCATTGCTCAGCAATCACCTCAGCCTGGTGGGTGCACCCTGGGGAGAGCAGGAGGCTCTCCAGTAGTGCCAGACTTACTGCAGGATGTTCTAGTTATAATTTAGTTTCCTCTTGGCCATATTACCCTCACAATTCTGGTTGCCCAGCAAGTCAGGCTTGAGAAAAGGAAACTTTATGAACCGCAGCAGGATCTGAGAGTTAAAGCAATGTCCAGCTGAAATACATGCAATCTGTCACCACTGTTCTTCCATGCTACTGCCTCAGCTACAGGGCTATGCAAAATTGGATTCCATCACAAGTGGTTATGGAATTTGTGCCTGAATCAATGAGCAACACATTTTCCAAGCCATAAAATAGTCTACTAAAAACAAATCTGGGGTCAGTAATACTTCATATTCCTAATCCTAAATGCTTAGATTTCAGCACATTTGCTTTCCTTGTGAATGGTGAGACTTTCCACTTACTGAAAAGTAAGGATTTATTTTAAATCTTGACACTGTATGACTTGCTAGATTAGAACTGGGCACATACATAAAATCAGGAAAAGGAAACTCAAGTGAATAATGACATAAAAGTCATTTTTCTCAGAAAACTCCTAGGAACACTGTCTAGTTTCAGAATCCCAAATCACAGCATTCAAGAACTAAAATGTGACTAAGTCAGACTTTGGGGCCCCAAAAACAAAAAACTGTGATATCTTGCGCATAGTTACAGATACTTAACATTTCCAGAACTCTCTAGATCTTCAAGTTCTACCTATCTCTTACTTTCGTCTCATTCTATAATGAAACAATGACAATTCCTAAAAATTTTAAATAAAATTCCATTAAAAGAAGGGAAAGCTGCTTACTCTTCTTTTTGCAGTCATGTCTCCAACAGCCTGATGGCAATAGCATTTAAGGTAGCCATCCAACTTTCACTGCTTCCTCTAAATATAACTGCTTAGATTCCCTCTCCCATGGATATTCTCAGACTAAAGAAAGATTAGAACCAGACTTTACATTTTTGAAACAAGTACTATATGTGGAAGCACATGATGCAAAAGATGAGCAACATCTCTTTCACCACCACCACCATCTCCCCCCCTCTTTGGAAGGCGTTCAGTGTTGGCCCAGACTGTGCTCCACAACCACAGCCACCAAACCAGCTCCTCTCAGAAGCCGGAGTTTGACATCTTTTCCTCTATGTCTCATGGCTGTTAAAGTACATGGGGGCCTTTCTCTGGCAGCTATGAGCCCAGATTTCATACCTGCCTTGCCTTAGGGGGAATTAACTAAGCCCAGACATTGATCCTGGGAACTAGGTTGATCCAGAAAACAGAAGAGTCACGTTTTAAATGAATATATCTCCATTGCTTAGTTTTTCCCTGGCTCTAGCACCCTCATGCCTCAATTTCAATAGAAAGGTGTATGTAAATTCAACTGCAATAAGACATGCAGCGCCTTGTAATTGGAATAATTCTCCCTGTTCCATGTCTGTATGGCATGGATCTCCACTCTTCAGCCCAGGAAAACAAATATCTAGTGCTCACCTAGTGAATCTCAATGCATATGATTTAGCCCCAGGTTCTCAAAGTTTCCCTACCTGTCATTTCCCAGACTGGTACTCCCAAAAGATATCAAAAGCAAATCCCACCATTCTATGGAGTCTTTTCTCTTTCGTGCAGACTACAGCCAAGCAGGAGAGGAGAATGCTGCTAATTTCCAATTTGAAATTAGGTGTTACAGTATCTTTTTAGGCACATAAAGTTTCTTCAATTTTCTCCTCGAGCTAATTAATTCCTGAAGATCCCAGAGCCTACACGGAAACTGACTAATCCGTACCATAATCAGCAATACTTGGACCCTCAAAATATCTCACAGGAATAATACATGCTAACCACACATACCAAAACATTGTGCTATTAGTCAGTGTTCCAAGCATGTTAATTAACCTTTCCATAGTGTCTGTATTTCAATGCTCAAAAAATTTATTAATAATCAAGCCACAGAACAGAGGCTGAGATCACAAAAGTCTGGGTCACAAGAAGAGTCTGGGTTAAAGCCACAAAAGTTAAAAGGGAAATTCTGAACAAGATTCCATTTCCAACTCCACGTTTTATTTTGGTTTTGAAGTAACTAATTCAGTGGCTGAAAAAAATAAAGATATTCTTGAAAAGTGAGTAACACTGAAGTCGTATATTTCATATTTCATTCTCAAAACAGCTGTCAGAAACTAGAAGCACTAAAAACCCATAAAAAAAAACCCAGACAAAAAAAGGAATGGATCAAGTAGAAGATGCAGGTTTTACTTAATATACTAACTCCTCTCCTTGAAAAAGCATATGACTAAAATAGCAGTAGAAATATCTTTTTAAAGAATTCACCTTCCGGTCACTAAGGCAGATGGTCAAAGCTTGGCTAGGCCTTGTATCATCTGTAACCAGCTCCTAAACTCTGTTCACTGTAGAGTAACTCATGAGCAACTGACAACTACAACTAGGTGAGACAAAGCACAAACATGTTTATCCTTTTCCCAAAGGAAATATTTATTTCCAAGTTCAAATACCTGTCCTACACAATATGGGATGTACACTTGAAGATCTAGTCAAGGAAATATTTGTAACATCCAGAGGAAAAAAGGAAGTCAAAATCTCCAAAGAAAGAGAAGTGTGAGTGTTCTATTAAAAAGGGACACTTCACTAGAAGGTGTCTGGGTTTCCAAAAACGGTTTCAAAAGGAAAAGTCACTTCCTGAGAATGTGATATTCCCAATAAGAAAAAGAGGGAAATTATTATATATTTAAAACAATTAGGAGAAATACAGTTAGAATTTAGATTAAATCATTATCCTGAAAATTCTAATTTTTCTTCCCTCCTCCACCATATACACTTTGGAACAAAAGCTCCTAAGACATTATTGGAAAGAGACATTGTTTTCAATGTCTTTTACACCAGACAGAGAAAACGTTGTACCATTGAGGGTGGGATAATTTTTCAGTCAAGCATTGCAAGGAGCACTGGACTAATAGATGTGACAATGAAGGGATTTTGTAACATCCATGTTATATAATGTCTTGATTTCTGTAGATTGTTAGCAGCACCAGAGCTGCGTTGGACAATGTGAAGTCATCTCTCAAAATAATACAATATGACAGGCCAAGTGCGTTCTGGTTTGATTGCACAAGGAATGAATATAGAAAATCTCACTGCAGTGCAGCCATTCCCATATAAAACTGAAGAAGTCAAAGATGCCTGTAAGTTCCAGAAGTGTGGGGGGAAAACTTTGTGTTGTCCATGAGTGTCTTCTCCTTTACTCAATGACTAAGTGTATTGTAATACAGCATTTAAACTAGACGTGTACAAGAAAGAGATTTTGGGGGGTTATTTGTTTCTACATCTCAGTGGCAGTCAGCATACAGAAAACATGATACAGTGAGCTCAGCATGTGGGGATAATCATGTAGTTAGGAAGCAATGTTTAATCTAGTTGAGGCTGGTAATCTCTGGATGTTGATGCACAGTGTCATGCACTGCCTTGTAGCATTTCCACATGGGTGATCTATTACTTTGCAGCACGAGAATCTGCATTTGATTTCTTATTCTCTTATCTGCTCCTCGGGGATTCAGTAAATCCATCAGAATTTTACGACTGCCATTCTCTCTGGGCTGTGACACATTCACAGTCAATGATTAAAATCAGGCTTCTAATGCAGTTGCCACTTGCAGCCTTCTGCCCTGCACTTCTGAGAGATTTCCAGGGCCTGTGCAGGAAGTCTGAAACCCAGCAAAGCACCTCCTGAGCTCAACAAGCCTGGTTATTAAGGTACATACACCCCCTTTAAATACAGTGCTTAGCTAAGAGCAGCATCAGTACAGAAGCTGACTGAATCACTCATCAGTCCTGGTCAGAGGTGGGGGCAACAACTCGGGCAGGACTCATCTGATTTTACTCTGCCTCTCCGCGTGAATGACCTCTTGGACTTCATCAGTGTTTACAAGCTAGCAAATGGCAACCCTTCCTAAAGCAATTGTTTCAGGACAATACGGATACTTCAGCTGCCTCAGACTCTTATTTTACTGAGAGCTTTATAGACTCTCAGTTTTTATTATTTATTTTTTTTCCACTTTTTTTTTTTTTTAAATTTTCAGTGTCAGAAATGAAACAGAAATGCTTTCCTGTGCATGCTTCTCTAAACCCCACGAAGACCTGTGTTAAGTCATTGTCTTCACCCTCTTCAGACACTTGGGTGCAAGTTTATGTAACTCAGAAGTATTGTATAGCAAACCATGTAGGCTCTTATTTACATGTTTTTATTATACAGAGGGAAGAATAAAATAGTTGATTTTAAATGATAAACTTTTATTCTGAATATACTGTTTTTGCACAATAATTAACACAACAGTTCTAGGATTATAAACTTTTTATAACATTATTGTACAAATTTTTACAAAAAATTATTTTTTTTCCAGGCTTGTCAAGTTCCACAAAAGTGTCAAGAGAACACAAGAAAAGGGAGAAAGACCTGCTTGCCTTGTAAAAGCAACCAAGTCTTTTTTTTTTCCAGAAACGCACACTGAGCATTTCAATAAAAATATCCCAGAAAGCATGATCCAGACATTCCATACAACACAAGAAAAGAAGACAGCTTTGTCAGATCACAATCGCAATTTCATGGCATCTGAACAAGACAGTATCCCTTTAGCCTCAGTGAAATATTTCTTCAAGATGATGTTTTTTCTTTTAAACCATAAACAGGACAGATGCGAGTAGCTGGGAAGAGGGTGAGGCTAACTTTTCAAAACTCTTGAATTGTTTTCAGACACTTTGTTTTAATCTTTTTACAGTAGTGTACAATGAGTATTAACAATATTAACATTGTGGTATGAACAAAATAATAATAAATCTGGCCTTTGTTAAAGGCTTGGATGTCTGATGAAGTTAGGGCAAAATTTATCTTAAGACAGGAATTATTAAGATTTCACCTTAGGACGACATTCCAAAAACACCCGAGTGCGTTGCATGCCTTGTAGGCATTAATATATTCCTTAATTACCAGTATGCTAGCATCTGAATTTTTAGGATCAGTGATACTGAGGTTGTGTTTTGGAATTAAGTCATTCTAAGCATGTTTTCTGAGCTTATGTGTTAATAGGAAAAAAAAGGTCTTAATGTCTCTTCAGTGACACCAAAAAGCTCTCAACCACAGCAAGTAACACTTGGGTTGCAAAGGTCACTTAAAAGGGATACTGCCTATTTGAAACCAGTAAGGCCAGGTTTTAAGTTAATAAAAGGAATATTGTAGGAAAACTTACAAATGGCAGCAACACTGTTGTTTTTGTCAAGTTAAGCAGTAAAGCCTCAAGCATTAGAAACATGAAAAAGATCATACTAAAGTCTTAAAGGTACAGGACCTAAAAATCTTGTCAATCAGACCAATGTCATGTTAAAAACCTGTTATAAATATGGACCACGGTCAGTGTTTTGGCAGTAATGCTGGTTGTTTAAATGAAAAAACAGAAAGAAACCTTTCATGTTAAGTCCTGAAATCATGTTTTGCACAGTACCATGCTGTAACAACTTTGATGGTGGTTATTTGTCTGATGTACAATATACTGCATGACTTCTGTGTAAACTGTACCAGTCCCAACAGTTCCCTTGGTGCTATTTAAAGGATTTGAGCAACCATAGACAGAGCCTTTTATCTGACTTTAAAAAACATAACTTTTTACAATATATTGTATTTAAAAATATCTTAATTTAAAGCTTAGAATCAAAGTTCTTCTTTCAAAGACAAGAGAAGATGGCTGTGATGCACTGTAAGGATACTTTTCTGCATGAGAATTTGTATTTATTTATGTGAGTTATTTCTATCAGACTGGTATTCACATTTTGAAATAGCTAAAGTTTAGATTGTACTTTCGAACTATGTTTCCCAATTTTCTGGTATTGGGGTATTTCAAAAAGTCTTGACCATCACTTGAATATATTCTAATATATAATTTCAAAGTATTTAAAATACTTTCTAAAATATTAATCAGATGGGTAAATGTTGGCTAAATGTTTATACAGAATGTTAGCAGAAAGGCTAAATGTTTATATAGAAACGAGTTTCTTCAGGTCATACAGAGAGGCAAAGGAAAGGAACAAAGGACATTTCCCTGTTTGGATCACGCAGGAGGACTTTGTGCCTGCATGGCATGGGCTTCTTCCTCCTTTTGCATCTAAGCACTCTAAGGGAAGTGGGATGAGAGCAAAAGCCACAGATGTTTTCTGTGGCAGCATGACTTTGTGCCATCTTTCTTTCTCCCAACAAACTCAAATGAAATGCTTATTAACTAACTCCAAATATAACCGACCAGCATAAGCAAAGTGTTTTAAAATGTAAACCAGTGCAACTTGTTCATGAAGGGTTTCTTTTGGGAAGCTAAGTGAAAAATACACTAAACTTAATACACTAACAATCTTTAAAGAAATTAAAAGAGCAAACTGCAAAATAATGTGTATTTGAATAACCTCAGAGTAAAAGCTGTGAGCACAGTAAATATTGGCCTAATCCTACAAAACTTGCTCCTCCCATAAAATGTCAATTGACCATATTGGGGAAAAAGACTGGACGCAGTCTTGGCATTAGAAATACTCAAAACAATTTTTGTATCGGGTGGTCACTGGTGCTAGGGGGAACAGAAGTGCAGCACTATGACTGGAAGGAAGAGCTCTAAGTCTATCTTAACCCACATTATCAACATTAGCTCACCTTCTCTGAGGAGGACCTGAAGTCATCCAACACAGTTAATTGTATTTTTAACCCCACGGCATTGCTAGATATATTTTTTTGAAAAGCTATATTTCATCACTGAACAAAAGTTCAGGATTTATTTTTTTCACTCACTGTATTCCCAAACGTGAGAAAATACATAGCTGGAGCCAAGGTACATGAGAAACAATGAACCAGCCATGAGTACGACTACAGTAGATATCTGATCGTTCAAGCTATGCCAAGGCTTTGAGTAGCTTCTTCACTTTTCATAGGATATTAATGCATGCCCAATAATTTTTTTAAGCTTTTGGCATGATCAAAATTATATCAATCAACTGCCAGCATATACATACCAATGATTTGCATTTTTTTTTATTTTTTAAAGAGCAAGTGTATTTTGCCATATTAATATTTGCATATTGCAGTTGTTAGCAGAACTGTACAATACCAGCAGAGTTGCACATTCATTGGTTTAGCTGTCTTGCAATACTGTTTAGTTCTGAAACCTAGGGAAAAAAGCGCGAATCATATTTTGCATCAACACTATGCTACACTGTAATATTGTAATTTACTGCACCAATCTGTATCACCAATGAGGTTGTATAAAAACAACTTCTAGAGTTATTATTCACAATCAAGTATCAATGTGCATACATACAGATTCAAGGCTCCCCATTTGTTTATATTTTTTCTAATCGCAGCAACCTGGTCATTTTGCTGTTAAATATGCTATTTTCAATAATAAATAGCAACAGCATAAGTTTTAATATTATGGGTGGGTTTATACGAAGAAAACAAAGGAGGAACCTGATATGAACCTTAGAGAACATATACTTCCAAAAATAAATGTGTTAAATCTGATTTTTATATTCTTAAAATATCTGTACACAGATTTTCATGTGAGATTGTTATTCTGTAAAAAATCCACCTCAACCCTTTTGTTACAATAGCTATATTTACCCTATTTTCTCAGCCTTTTCATTGCACAGTATATTCAGAGCTCTGTTTCATAATATAATTTAATATTATTTGATTTCATCACATTGCAATGTTCAATTTCTCACACAATACAAGAATCACTCAGTTATCTTTTCAATGAACTATACTCTACCATCAAAGAAAACAAACTGAAAAACAATAACATAGCATCATCATCATGCAAAATACCCCTGGAAACCAACGTTCAAATATCACAAAGACATTTTTTATTCACAAGCATTTTTGTTTCAGCCTTTGAAGGATTTCTGCTAGCTTTATATGTAACTGCATTGTGAAAAGGAGGTGAATATTACATTGAAATCAATATTTTTTTCTGACAGAAGATGACACCAAGTTTAAGATGAAAATCCCTTTTTAGTTACACTCTCCAGTACCTTTGTATTTTGAAACACAGTAGTTTTCTCCCTTCCGTTCTTTCTACATACAATATCAACCTACCAAAACTTAGCTGGCTGCATGATTCATTTTGGAAGAATTAACCACTCATCATAAGGCATTCTGATCATGCTGAACTTCTGGTGAAGACTGGCCAATATTTTCATTTTACTTAACTAGTTTGGACAAAACTGATGTTAAAAGCAGCCATCATGGTGCTAGTAATGTATATTGGGGAGAACATTTTCCCTTTTCTTTTTCTTCCTTTTTTTTTTTTTTGGTTTTAAAATAACTGTTCATGTAAAAGAATATAAATCTTCAAGATATCCAAAGCTTAAAAGAAACGAAAATCATATACATAAGCTATTGTTAGGGGAGCCCTTTTACATGAAGTCATCAAGATTACAACAACAAACAAACAAACAAACAAAAGGTTTTAGATTTCCCCAATGGAGCACGTACAGAATTCTGTTTGGATGGCATAGATGATGCAGCATTCACACACGTTTAAGGATCCGACACTCCAACATGCAGGCATCGCGGTGCCTTGATGAGTCTCACGACGAGTGATGACCAGACAGGAGCGCTGCTGTTCTGCTGCTGTCTCAGTAGCTGACCCTTTCGAAAATGAAACTGAGGCTATCGTTTTGGCCAGGTCTTGAATAAGTTATGCAGGTTTTGGTTTAGCAAGGTCATAACTGGCAGCATCTGCTGCCAGACAACAGCCAAAGCAGGACCAACTGAATTGCTACCATAGACCACAGTGATGGACTCAGACCAGAGGCCCCACCGCAGTCAGCCGAATCTTCCTGTCGACAAGAAAAAAAGAAATCATTTAGCATTAATTACAGTGACGTTGCTTGAGAAGTAATCTACCGTTCAGTTTTCAACATTTTGAACTATCTTTGAGGCATCCTTTTTGTTCTGACATATGCTATTTTAATAAAATAACAGTAAAATAATTCCTGGAAATTGCTCTGATTTTTGATACAAAGAGTGGGATTATTACTTTAACTATACAAATGGGAGGATTAAATACTTTCCAGGTTTATTCCAGAAGTTTATGAACTAGATGGGATGCTTACACCTCCAATCAAGAAATTCTAAGGGATATAACTGGGGGCCCCAGAAAACACCATCTGTATTCCTTAAAATTACATCAGTTTTAAGATTCTGAGTATGACTGTTGTGAGAAAAGACAGAACAGATAGCTTTTCAAGATTAGAAAACAAATACCAAAATATGTTTATGTCCATTTCATCAAATGATCGCACATTAAAATGAATATGGTCTGCAGGTGACGATATGATCAAAGAGAATGAAAATCCTTTCTCTGCCTCTGCTGCTCTATTCACGTATGGGAAAGAAATATTCTATTGCACTATCTGTACATGATTGATACAGTTTCAGGGCTCTCCCAGCTGCACCACTCTGTCATGCAGCAATAACTATTCCGTATGCCACACAGCAATCACACCACTTTTCCTCATTCCTTTCTCTACCATTAATTGCTGTTCTTTGGTCCCACTTTGCCTGTAATGCTTCATACCTTTCACATGATGGACCTATTCATTAGTCCGGCTGAAATACATTTTATACCTGTTCTGGAGCCTGTAACATCTTAGACCTTGCTTCTCAGGACTGATACAAACCTGATTAGTACCTAAAACACCAGGAAAATTTTCCAGCCATCCCCTCATGGCTTTGTCTGATGAGTCTGAGATTCACGGGTAGCTCTGAAGGCTGAAAATATTTGGTCTTTCTCTTGTTTTCACTGTATTCTCTATTGACGGTATAAAAAGACACTTTTCATTTTCCAAGAGATCCCAAGCTCCCAAGGGCAAGGAAAAAGTGTAGGTGGAAAGGAATTCAGGTATATTGGCAACTGGGAAACCTTCTTGAACAGGAGCAATATGTGCAGGGAAGGACAGATGACTGAATCTGAACAGTAACAGAGAATCTGGCTGCTGGCACAAAAATCAAAAAGATTTTAGAACAGAAAGCAGAGGAAAGCCAACATGCAGGGAAAACTCTTGCTTCAGACTGACATGCCGCTGAGGCATATGCAATTAATACTTAATATGCCTCAGAAAAGACTGGGGTGGGTGG
>VZRM01001684.1:0-75218 GCA_013397955.1 Grantiella picta
TTATCATTAATCCAGGACACAAATCTAACTTAATTTGATATCAGATATGTATCATGACAGCAATTTAGAAGACAGAATGATTTTTTTTACTGAGCTTTTTTGAATTACCCTTGAAGATTCAAGTAGCAATGATGTAGCTTTATCTATTTTCATTTCTGATGACAGTAAACTCAAGATTTATCTTAACGACAAAAATGTGTAAAAAAGCAACAAGAAAATAGAATAATTACTTTTGGAAGACCTGTTAGGGTTCAGGATGTATCCACTGAGACTAGAATGAATTTTTTAAAAGCAGAATTATGGTAATTGTGTCTTATTACCTGGTGTGTGTTGTGCATGGTGAGCTTTCAATGCTCAAAAATGTGAATTGCCTGGAGCAGCCCTCATTACAAGAGTAAAACTAATCATGAATGTACTGGAATAAATCACAGAAGAGACATAAGTATCATCTCAAGAGTCTGAAAAAATGTGAGATTCCCTTCTGTATCACTCTTTCAAAAGAAACAGACATTTTCTACAATGATAGCCTTCTCAACAGGATACTGTCATATTCACTTCCAGTTATGTAATAGGTTCAGTGTCATCAGCCCAGCTTTACAAGCAACTCCCTTGGATCTCAAAGGAAGAATTGGAAAGCCTGGAGACTGTTCTGTCCCACTGCACCCCCATTAACCCCCTCTGAGCAGACAAACAAGTGCATGTGCAGGCAATGCCAGATCTCCAGCTATGCTGTCACTTGGGGAGACATGACCCTATGTCGATCTGAAAACCACATGACCATGTTATCAGATCATCAGGTCAGAACTAAGATATTTTGTCTCTCAGTAGAATTTATTATCTCAGCTTGAATACAGAGTTCTGCAAATTTTGCTTTACCAGGGGTGCAGCAGAGCAAGCCGGTGTTTGTGTCTCTGGCCACACACAAATATGTAGAACAATGCTGAATTTCACACTGATCATCTAAGGACAGAGTACCTCTGGCCACAAAGGTATGAGTCCGTGTTTGCTGAAAGTTTACAACTCCTTTTTCTCTGCTCTAGACATTGCATCCTTTGGTTTACTCTAACTGTACTATTGGTTTCCCTACAACTTGCTGTTTGATTATATCTTTCATCTTTTTCAGGAAGGAAAACTATCGTAGAAATTTTCATTTTTGCATCGACAGATTAGCCTCTACTTTTTGTACAAGTGTTTTTCTAGTATTTAAAATTACATCACACATTCAATGTAGCTGAAGGAAGAGTTTCCCTGCTTTCTGAGGAACTCTCTTGGGCCATCAAGGAAATTTTTTCCTTTAGACCAGGGAATGATTCCTCAGTCTTTAAAATAAGATTCTTCAGGCCTATCAAACCATTGTGTTGTGATGTTAACCACTGTACTCAATATTAGAGAGATGCCTTCTACCATCATCTGTTCTATTGATATTGTCATCCTACCTCAGGCTGGTTTTAATTTTCTGTAAAACTTACAGTTGTACTGATTTGTTTTGGGAATTTCTCTCAGGATTCTCTAAGTAACACGTGTTTACGGAGGGAAAAAACATTTTTCATTTCATTGATTTATGTGCATTTACAATCTGCTGCAACCAGTAACTGGATAAACAGAATGTTTTTGAATTCTCTGTGCTCTTTCAGTTTCTTGTACCAACATTAGCAGTGTTAAATGCTTTGTGAGCCTTCTGAACCTGATTCACCTCATCTACAGGGGAGGAATATGGCAAAGGAACTTGTTGCAGCTCTGCAGACTCGAAGGTTTTCAGCTCTGAAGCTGTTCTCTGGTCAATTGGCCATCTACCAGCAGAGAATAGACAGAGAAGAGAGAATAGACAGAGCACGTTTAAAAAGTGAGACACATCTGTCAACTTACTGTGCCCTGCAGTGGAGAAGGGTACAGCTAGTGGTTATGCAGAACGCCATACAACAGAACAGAGAATGCACCTTTCATTTTCAATTGACTGATGCAAATTGTGCAAATACAGAAAAGTATCTTAAGGTATATATTAATTTTGCCCATGCAGGCATGTCAGGAAATAAATATGTGTTGAGATGTTCACACGTACTCTGAAAATGAGGCAGAGAAAAAGAGACTAATTAAGACAAGCTGCAAATGAGCAATGCAGTCCTCTAAATTATTCTCCTCTCTTTTTCTCTCCTTTTCTCTACTTTCTTAACCTCCTCTCTCCTCTCCTTTCCTGTCTACTACACTGTTCTGATAGATCTTAAACCACCAACAGTGTGTTAAGAGAAACTCTGAAAAATGCATTTTGAAGTTTCAGAAGGAGCACTGTTGTGAAAGTTCATTTCCATGAAGCCTTTCTCTGTATTTCCAGTTCCCAGGGAGTCAGTCCTCAGGGACTGCTCTTCTTTATTTCTTCTGAAAGTTCTCTCTCTAGTTGTTCTGAGCACTGGTGTTTGCTATTGTATGAAACAGCTTTTTTGACAATATGAAACTTGTTCTTAGAAATGTTTTCTAAACAGCTGATCTCTTACAGAGCTGTAAGTGTCCTCCCTTCATCATGGGTTTTGTTTCCCTGTGGACTTGCTTCTGAAATCCAGTAAATAGTATCAGATTTACAAGTAATTTCCATGCTTCTGCATAAGCAGAAAATCAAAATGTGATTCTGCTGTTTTCCAGAATCCAAAGTTCTGCGGGAGACTAAGAAAATAATAAATAAATATATAAATAAATACACAAAAATATGCAATATCAGAAGTCAAATTAATACTCATATTTCCACATGCATAGGGAAAATAAATCTGCAAAGTCCCCTACAGCACATGGAGATAGATACAATCACAAATAACAAGCAAAATTTTTAATTTTTCATTTTGTGAAAATATATTAATTATATAAATTCTATTGATCTAATAGACATAAATGTGAAGGTTCTTTACTAAGAAAAAACCTTTCATGACATTTTTTCTCTCTTCTGCTCTTATCATAAATACCCTAAATATAGTCCACCTTTAGCTATAGAAAATCACAAGCACACAGGCTTTTAAATGGAATGCTAATTTTCACAAGAAAATGACATTTATAATTTAAATATAAGCTTTTCACATGAGGCTTATTAACTGTGTTTTAATCTGCATTAGTCTGCTTAAAATAGCCAATTTCCTTTTTTTCTCCTGTGTGTCTACCAGTTTTTCTTTAGCCATTAGCAACTGTAATAGCAATTAGCATCACTTCCAGCACAGTCATTTCAGGCTTAGCTGTGTAGGCTTCATGTTTAATGAATCCAAACATGACTAGGAAGGCATGAAATAGAAAATATGATAATCACAGAGGAATCGCAGCCTTCACATAAGAGATGTCCACAGTTAATCTTACATGTCCAGTTCCTGGAGTGTTCAAACTTTTCTTGACCCATAACTGCAAGGAAAACTAGCATGTAGCTTTGTGCACTTTTGTTTAACCCTGGGAGAAGTACTAATGCACACAGCAAGGCAGGTTCTCGTTGCTTGCATAGTTTGTTGCTTGTATGAATCTTTCCCCTCCCTTTGATCAGAGGTGCTCTGGTGCTCTGACTGGCAGAAGTTATTAAAAGGGGTCCTCTGTGATTTGTGCTCTCAATTGCACATTCACTTCACAGTGAAACTTCTTCAGCAGGACACTAAATCTCACTAAACTACATTTTGTTGAATGGTAAGAGCTTGTTTCATTAGGACATACATGGTAGAGTATATTAAAGAAATTAGAGCATGCAGAAATGTACTGTACTTGTACATGTACCTGTAATGTTCTGGAAAGGTACTGTAAATGTACATGTATTGTACATTCTTCACAGGATATCAATAAAGTAAACCTCTGCACTCTCCAAAGTATCAGTTGCATAAACGGTGCACCTGGAAACACAAAGAAAATAAATCTCTTAAATATCATTCTGACTTCAAATTCTAACCAGATTCCTAACTACTTCTTCTGAGGAGCTTTTCCATATGTTCTCCAAGAGCAACTGTGTAATTTTACTATAGCTATCTTTACAGATATCACCAAAGTCCTAGGTAATATTTAAAATACTTTCCTTTGGAAATGTTACTATCAAATATAAAGATTGCTTTAAATTTTTGGTCCATTTTTTTACAGTATTTTAGATCCATGGGTAAGCCATTACCCACAAGTGACCCTTGCTTGGCTATACTATGGTATCTTATCAATTTGTTGCAATCATTGCCATTGCAGCAGGGACGATTATGTCATACATGCAACCAAAGCTTGTTGTTAAAATAGCTACCACCTGTCCATAAACTTCATTCTTTTTTTCCCCAAGAAAAATTAATTTCATCTTGTAAGCCAAATCAGTTATTTACAGGACATGTTTTTCTTCTTTGTATACCTAAAACTTCACAGTGTAAACTCAGTCACTATGGCAGTGTTTGAAGCAGTACAAATAGGCTGAGATCTACAGGTTTAGATGTCTAGGTCTGTGCTCCTAAATCCATAATTAGGCATAAGGTGGGAGACCTTGCCCCCTACTACCATCATATTTGGCTCTTTGCACTAGCCAGGTTTAATGAAGGTTCACATCACACCTCTGTATCAGATTTTTAAGCCAAGTCTCTATATACAGATAGGGGGAGTTCAAACTAGGTGATCTCTAAGGTCCCTTCCAGCCCAAATCGTTCTATGATTCTATGACATCTCATGTTTCTGTAAATAAGAATCTTTCTCTAGCACCGATGGCATTCTGTCTTTAAAAAATTTTCCTTTAAATGACACCTTTTTAAAATTTGAAGTTTATGAAATTCTCTTCTTACTAGTTGTGTTCTCCCACAGGACTTCACTAAGTATATCAGAGAAACCAACAGGAAAATCAGGCTATGAGTTAAGAGTCTTCACACAAGGTTTTGCATTAACTCCAGTCTTCAGAACAGTAATTCCTTTGAAACCAAAGGGAAACAACTCCAAGGTTAATTCCACAAGTTAGTATGGGCTCAAAACCACTGTCAGAAGCACTTTCTGAATCCCATTAAAATTAGAATGACTGAAGTTTGCATACAGAAAATGACCCTGCTGCTTTTTAAAGTATACAATAGGGAACTAGAGCTGACAAGAGTGGAAATGGCATTCTTTTAACAAGCTGATTATTTAATACAAAACTTCCTCTGGGAAAATAGAAAGGCACTGCCAAGCCAATATTACTGAACCTTTAGCAGAGTTTAATGTAATCTAATTTGGGNGGAGACTGGTTTGAGTTGTTGTTTTGGGGCTTTTTTAATTTGTAAGACAGCCATATCAAAACTGGATAAATTTTGCAGAAGAAACATTCACTCAGACTCCAAATGCCTATTGAAGTTTACTATTTTTGACCCCCTGACATTTCTGAGTTTTCATCAATGCCTATAAACTCTCACTCTCATCTCTTAGATACACTTTTCCCATAAAATCTGTAGTGATAAATGAGAAAGGGGGCATGAGGTCCTTGAGAAGGACCTGGGGAAATGAGGAGAGGTATGAGAACAAGATATTTCACTATTTGTCACATGATTGTTTATGGTCTCTTTGAAGGTCTCTTTCTTCCAAACAAGAAGCAAAGCCAATGTAAGTTAAACTTATGCAATCCTACAACACATAAACTGAGCATCCTTCAGAAAGTCCTTATTTATGAAATAGCTTTAGATTCTTCCAAACCACTTAAAATTCACAGACCTAAAGATGGTTTTGACTGACAATTTGGACATAAGTTATTACTTATAGGACATAAGTTCTATATAGTCCTAATAAGTCCTAATACTACTTATTAGGACATAAGTCCTAATTATGGTAAAATCTCTAATGGCTATAAATATTGAGCAGGTGGCCGTGGATATCACACACTAACTCCCAGTTTGAAAATATTTAAGGTG
The DNA here is from genome assembly GCA_013397955.1 of Grantiella picta. NCBI lineage: Eukaryota > Metazoa > Chordata > Aves > Passeriformes > Meliphagidae > Grantiella > Grantiella picta. The sequence goes on from VZRM01001684.1 coordinate 5,847, forward strand.
TTTTCTAATCAAAATCCTAAGCTTTATCCTCAGGTCCTACTTGAAAGACAAATCCCATTAAAGGAATTATTATAAAATTTGGCACTTCTATAGAAGCAATAGGAGATTTTTGTCCAAATTTGAGATTTATGCTAATGCTGGTTCATGTTATCAGATGTAAACATTTGTTCTTTTCAGAAAGCTTTGGAAAAAGTAAATTCAATACATGAAGGTAGATTATCTCAATGTCAGTGGCAGGGAAATAAACTATTTTATTTCCAGTAATACACACAAATGTGCACACAAGCACAAATACGTGCAGGGTAAGCAGAGCCTTTGCCTTGCCAATTCTGCTTTGTGTCAGTCTGGCACAACACAGTAGACTGATACAGAACCAAACAAAGAACACCAGTAGATGAACAGGAGAATTTCCAGGGTGAATTGGACTGAAATAATGATCAGCAGAGAGATCTGGCTGAGGAAAAGAGGACATTTAGGCTTTGTGTGACTGTTGTCTTATAAAGTATCCAAAAGAACACTTCCTCCTGTTGAAACATAATTTAGATAAACACTGCTTTCATCCTCCTGCCATTGTCTGGCCTGCTCTTTGCATCATTGAGTATGGAGCCTTGGAGAATCAGCTCTTTGGAGGGGAGCTGCTGGGTGCCAATGTTTGAAATGGTAGCCAATGCTAAGAGCAATTTGATGGTGGGTTCTCTAAACATTGGGCAACCACAGGATGTTTATGATCTTCTTCCTAGGTCTGTCTCTGAAACAAGTGTGTGTACCGGCTACCACAGAGTATTAAAGCATAAACATTATAGATTACTCATTTCTTATAAGTCAAATGAAATTCTTTTTCCATAAAATGAAGGCTAGAAATATTTTTTCTTCTAAGTCTGAAGCTATTTAATTATTTCCTAGGGTTAAGACTCTGATTCATGAACTGGTTGACCATCCTGACAAGCTGGGAGTCACTTTCATTACTTCTGTGTCCAACATGGAGATCAACATAATTTGTAACCACTAAAAATGGAGCTTTCATTCCCCCTTCTAAAACTGTGATGGAAGTGCTGATCATTAATTTAAAAATGACTGAAAACATTATTTCTAAAATATCAACTGAAAGGCTGACGTCACTTGCCAAAGCAAATCCCAAATTCTCTCCCATTTCATAGAGCAAATAGTAAATCATTCTGAAAACGTCAAGCAAGTCATCTGTGCTGACCATTGACATAGGCTGTGTTTGAGTCTGAACAAAATGAATCAAAGTAAAAACACAGAAAGACACTTCATGTGGCAGCAGCAATTGACCTGATGTTACAAGTGAGGTAGAAGCACAGAACCCACGTTAGAATCCGTAGTTATAATTGTGATATTGCTGGATACCAGGACTGCCCCTGTGTGCACACGCAGTGCACTAAATTCACCAAGCTCCTGGTGTCCTCATCGTGTCTCTGCATAAACAAGACACCCAACTGGCTTGAGACAATGGGCAGATATGAGATGATGTGACAGATCAAGCTCATCATCCCCTTCACCACAAAGGATCAAACCCTTGCAGGAGGTCTTTAGGTGGAGATATCAGACAGTCCTGAAGATTGTCCCCACACCAGTCCTGTTGTCACAAAACCAATTTTGTATTTCAAATAACATGGGTGCAGAATCTGGCCCTTCCATGTAGTTCCTGTTGCAGGAACCATTGATAAGATCAGGAATCATTGATAAGATACTTGTCAATTGTCAGTAGAAATGGTTTCTGCAAATGGAGGAACCATTTTGGAAATAGGAGTTGGAGGTAATTCCATTCTGTGATTGTGTGACAATCTCTAACAACAGATGATACATGTGCTGTAGTGGTCAGTAGGACCACAGCCCAGCTGGGTTCTGCTCTGGACTGAGCAGAACAGCCCTTTGGGTATTCTGATCTACAACTCTTACAAGAGACTCTAATTGCTACCCAGGCAGCAATGACATTTAACTGCCCGTACAGCTGTTATTTCATGAGAAGGTCCCATTAAAACATTGCTTTTAACAAGCAATGTGCTGTTATGTGTGTGTCTGTGCAGCACTAGTTTTAGTGTAACCTAGACAAGGTGTGGTAGATGAAAATATTCCCACAGAGGCAAATGGGATAGTGGAACAGATCAGCTCAAGGGGGATAGGGAGCAGGGGAAGTAGAAAACTTGCTTCTGACAAGTAACAAGTGCTGTCATTTGAACAATAAATGCAAAAGTATCAGCTTTTTTTTTCCCTCACTCACTTCATTTTTCATAGCATAGGTGGATCCAACTGGAGAGAAATTCATCCTTTTAGAGATGACATTTGAAAGTCTTGGACAAACCTTAAGTCTCGAGATTAGCAGCCCCCTCAATTAAGATCTTTGACACTATTGCCATCAACTAGTCTCTTTTGGTAGTTGCCAGCTATTTTTGTGTTAGAAATTTACTTCAGCAAAAACCAGGCACAATATGCATTAATACCTCTTTTGGGAGATGGAAAAAAATAACTGACTGATATGGTCAGTTCTTGAAAATGTTGCAAAAATCATCAGGGTAAGGATCAAGCAAGCCTTGCCCTTTCAGCGTTAAATTATTCTCTGTCATTTTTGGTGGATGATGTCTTTCTTGTCCAAACGACCAGTAAATAAAGGCTTTTGTTGAGCAAGGGATCCAACTCCTGATCTCCTCATCTATATGTTTTCACAGATGAGCTTTCCAACCCTTCAGGAATGCTGTCGCTTTGTACTGTGGTAAAGGACAAAATCTTCACTGATTTTTTTTGTTTGTTTGTTTGGGTTTTTCGTTTGTTTTTTGGTTTTTGGTTTTTGTTTTTTGTCTGAACTTGGCTAGGATGTAGTAACTATGTTGTAACCACTGTAAGGCAGCTAATCTGTTCCTAAATTTTTGTCATATAAATCTGCTGCTAATCTCCAAAGAAAGACATTTCTTTCAATTCTCAGATCAGCAAGTATTCTCTGGACCACAGAAGCAAGCTCATCTAGTTTTGTAAATGTTGTTTATCTGTTTGCCCATATAAAATCTTAAGCATCAGTGTATGGGGGCTTGTTAAGGAGAAAAGCTGCTACAATATTTTGCTAGAATAAGTGCCATGGGCCTACTAGCTGCTTTGAAGTATTCAGGTTTAATTGTTGTTAAATCCTTAAGCAATTTCTCTTCCACTAAGAGAAGATGCAGAACTTCTGCCACTTTTTGCTACATTTTCTGTTCTCACATATCACTGTAACCACTATGAACCTAAATGATTTAATGTCACAAATAATCATTTGCCCAACAGAAAGGAGTGTTTTTGACTGAAAATGAAAAACTGACTAAATATATTAGCAAAGGAAGAGGGAATCAAGGAGGTTTGGTTGCAAATATTTCGTACTGGCAACTATATATATGGTATGTGCACACAGATGTATACACACACACAGAAGAGAGATTTAAACCCTTTTTGATCTTTGACAATAGATTTGTTCATCCCTAATTATAAGTTCTCTTCTTAGGACTAAACAGATTTACATACAACAATATCTATGTGTTGAAGTTTCACCTCAGGCCAAAAGCAAAATTATTTTAAGAAAGTGATCCACTTTAGGAAGCATGAACAATTTACCATGATTGTATCACTGGATACCATTACATAAACTGTCCTAAAGAGAGCATGCTAACAGGTGCCATAATATTCAATGGGAACCAAAAAAATACTTCATTAAATCAGCCTTAGAAGGACAATTTATTCAGCCCACAGCAGTGCTATACTGTAACAGTAGCCAGAATGAAGCAGGAAAGGATTTGAGAAAGAAAAGATTTGAGGAAGAAAAGATTTGAGCAAGAACAAGTCAATTTTGGCAAAACTAGGATAGAGAGAGGACATTTATATTTTTTAAAGAGCTAAAAGTTTGTAATACCATAGAGCAATACAAAATTTTACAGTATCATCCATCTGTTGCAGGAGCCTGTGATATAACTATCAAAAGTTTCAGGACACTCTTTCAATATACAGTTACTTTCCCTCAGGGTTATTACTGACAAGAGCAATCACCAAATCTGGGTGCAAAAAAAATAATTTGGTCTCTTGCTAGCATTTTATCAGAATGGGGACCTCTTCCATAGTTCTACCAAAAAGACAGAAAAATAAAGAAAAGTTTTCTGGTACCAATCACAGGCCGTACTATCCCTTTCATACCGTTTTTGTGCAGTGGCTGGACTGTAATAGCTTTTGGACACCTGTACATTGTAGTGCAAGATGTAGTACATTATTGTTTGTGACACCTTCAAACACCAATTTACTAGGCTACAGATTGCTCTGAGCCCAATAAATCTTTACAAACCCATCTAGAGTGGCTGACGAACATTTTCCTCCCCCCTTTTCTCCCTTTCCTTTGGCAGAGTTGGTATTTTTTGTGCAACCATTCTCCCTCAGATTCTCTCAGCCTGGGGTATTGCATTTTTCTGTTGTGTAATGATGGAGAAAGGCTTAGGAAGCTGTTCCAGTTTTGTAACACAATTCACATTGAGACGAGTCAATCATTTATGTAGTTAAAGTTAAGAAAGAGGTTGTCTCATCAGCTAGGTATATTATTACTATCTTATTTTAAATGCTGTGAAAGCTGTAAAATAAAGCCAGTTCCTAAGGAGAGTTAGCTTTTATCCTCACTTCCTCATTTTCTACATGCAAAAAGCTGTTGCAAGTAGCTGGATCTCTCTACTGTGTGTTATCTTTAAAGTCAGGTAAGATCAAGAGCGATGTTCTAGCTGTGTCTACAAATATACTCCCATCAAACAGTTTTCCAGCTAAATATCAGTTTTCAGGAATCTTAAATTTGCATCTGCACTGCTGAGTTTATTGCACATTAAGCTTATCCATGCAGCAAGCCATTTTTTGGGCTAACAGCAGTTTTCTGCTGTGGATAGGCACACTGCTATACTAACCAAAGCCATGAACCCTGGGTTTATGGGGAAGGCAGGGAGCGGTGGGGAAGAGAAAGAAAAAAATCCCAGTCGCTGTGAGATTCTCTGCATTTCCTAATCACTTCAAGCAATTGCTTTTGAGCATTTTTAACTCAGGTGCAGAAACTGTACCATTCCCCCCTCTGCCTTGGTATGTATGTTTGATTATTTTTATACTGCTTTCCCAGAAGTTACTGACAACATGCTGACAGTGGGGAATACACAACACCTCACTCAGACACTCTGGGAGCACATGTACAAGAACACATTTTCCACGTCACTCTCAGTGAATTTACAGCCCAATGTACTGAGAACAAACAGCAATCTGCTGCTCAGCGTCAGAGAGCTCAAGATCCATCCTTGAGAGAAATGTCTTCAAAGCAATTTTAGGTTCTGCTTCAAGCAAGCAAATGATGACAACAAGCTGGCAAAAGGTGTGCAGAGACAGAAAGAACCAGCTGAACTACAGAAACCCTCTGGAGGCAAAGTAGGTAGTCTGGCTCATTTACAAGGCCGGGGAAGAAGGCAAAAGTGGCTTCTTTAGCTTGTTTGCCCTTTTTTCCTTTTAATTTGTTTAGGTAAGTATGACTTTCAGAACTGACTTGTACATCATTGTAATAAAAACAACATCCCAAAATAAATTAAAAGAAAGAAACAAAACTGCACCTGAGCTGAAGGCAGGTTCAGTTGTCCAGGAAGGCAATCTCTCTTTGTTAATGCTAGAAAGCTATTTTCTTGCTGAACTTGGGACTGGTGGTACTAACAAAAGAACAGTTACTGTTCAAAGTCACAAATCCCAGCCTTTCCAGCTCTAATCTCCCAAAAGCAACATATATATCACCAGCTAAAATTAACCCCTCTCCTTTTCATGTGCACATTAGTTGTGTTCACATGAATTAGTCAGCTGTAATTAGCCTGCAGTCACTTTTAGCCACATACTGAGACTTGATTTCTCTTTAGATGACGGAAAAAAGCCAGATCCAAAAATCTAAATTTTAAAGGTGAGTTCAAGAGATGACTTCTGTTGAGATAGAAAGCATTAAAGTAAACTTCTTGTCAGCATTTGGTCAAGTTCCACACAAATGTGGACAGCCAGTTCCAAGCCCAGCCATAGCTAATAGTCCCTCTTCAGGGAAACTTCCTTCCAAGTTCAGTGCTGAAGCATTTGTGGACACTAGTCCAAATCCTGTTCTCTATGAGTAATTTTCCCACACTGTACTAGGAAGGATAGACATACAGTGAGAGGCAGAGAAATGTTTCCTGTTTCTGCATCCCAAAGAGGGGCAAAATGCTAAGTAGTCTCCTCCTTAGTATTTGATTCTCTTCTTACCTCATGAGCAATGAGACAGCAAAATTAAAATTAAAAATTCAGAGTTAAGAGATCTGGCATAACCAAGAATATTTATCTGAACTGCAACGCAATCCTTAAAGCTCCATAAATATTTACAGGAAAGGTTGTTTTGTATGCACAGGAGTCCCAAAATCACCCAAATTTGGGAGCTGACTGAAGTTCCAGCAGCATGAACCTTTCTTTAAGTCCTCTTTAAAATCAAGCATAAGACGTCAGTCTTTTGGTCAACACAGGTGAGGGGTTTGGAACATGTAGAAAAAGATCAGTTGCGGCACTGTCAAACAGCAGCTGCTGGGAGAGGGTGGTATCTCATCTGTCTTGTTTTACAAGCACAAAAGGAAATGAAGGAAAGTCAGTTATGAAATGAAAAAGACTTTAAAAAAAAAGAGAAATCAATGTCTTTTTATTTTCTTTTTTTTTCTGCTCTAATTTTCCAACTCTCTCCATTGCTGAACTCAGGTATCAATTTGTAACTCAAGCCCTGTGGGCTGAGTGATGGGTTCTCTGAACCCCTTTTGGCTGGGGCCAGCAGCAGATCTCTATTCTGACTGTTCAAATTGATTTTTTGAACACAAAAGCAGACTAGGGAGGGAAGGCACATGCTGTGCAGTATAATCTAAGCAGAATGTACTCGGGGAAAAAAAGAATTCCTATCATGTATAAAATTCTGACATTTCAGTATTTGTTTTTGTCCCAGATCTGAATGCAAAAGTTTAAATTTAGATATTTGTGGGAGATGCAAATTTCTTCTGTCCCCTCGAAGAATCATTTCAAAAAAGAATCAGAGTATTTTCTTTGATAACTGTCAGAACATTCTAAAGAGATATATATGTATTCCTAGATTTATGGTTAAAAAGAGAAATATAAAAGAGATTTAAAGATTATCCAAACAAAACAGTTGAAGGCTTTTTCACTAAGGATTGTTAAAATAAAAAATCTGCATATTTCAAAGAAACGGCTCTTTCAGATAAAAACTTTTTAGATTGGAAATTTTTGTCTAGTTCTGCCTAGATTTGCTTTCTTCAGTTAACCAAACTGCAGTTAGGCAGGGATGAATTAGCATTCTTTGGGCATTCCATGCATACATCACTTCTTGCCTGGGGACCTCAAAACATTTTGCAGAGATGTCGGAGCCTTCATTGCCCCTCAGCTTCGTGGTGAACACAATGGTTCATACCAGGCTTCTCTCCAGACTCAGTTGATCAGTTCCCTCACCAGGAAACCCAGCCGAGTGCATGCTGTGGTTCTGCCCATGCAGAGAGTATTGACACCACTCAGTGATCTTGTCTGCAATTTGAGTCAATCTGAGCCTGAGGGGAGATGCCCAGGTGGTAAAATTGTATAGAGACAGTTTGCTGCCAACCTAATTCTCACGTCCTTGTATCCTAGCTCTTCCTCACACAGTGGCAGTGCCACAGCTAGAGTGTTACAGAACCTCTGTATTAATTTGAATGACAAAGAAAGTGAGAAACAATGGAAGCATTGTATTTCAGAAATCTTGAGTTAGGTAGGCAAGAATTCAAAGGTCTCGAAAGAATTCAAAGGTCTCCTGTCACCTTCAAGATTTTCCATGTCTGTCTTCCCAGAGGGTCAAGATTTCTTAAGAAATCTTCACTCATTCTCCTTCTTAGAGGAATGAATGGGATAGACTTAGAAAGAAAAGGAATCAAGGAGCTATTACTCCCACCCCTTCCTCAGAGAAGGTTTTGCTCTGACTACCCTGTGGACTCTTTTTCCTCTCTCAGTGTAACCATTACTCTTTAATAAGCTTTTGACATTAAAAAAACATTCAAGATCATTACTCTTTCTTGTTCTCATCTAGAGCTGAAAGCACTCATCACAAGGACACACTCATTGTGGTGACAACTGGAAATCATTCTCATCCCACTCTTGGATGAGACCTTATATATTCCATAAAAGATGTTAATTATAGTTTAATATCTGGCCCAATAAACATGATGGTGACTCTGCCCATAATCCATTGGCAAAAAAATTCTCAGTATTTTCCCTCTGATTTCTGTAGCATAAGATCTTGTGCAGTATCCACTTACAAGGTCATCAGATTTCATTCATATCTACCAAATCCTAATCTACCGAATTGATAGCAAATCAGATCACTCTTGATTTCACGGTAAGCTTATATTAGAGCAATATGCAATAATAGGATGATATTTTTGGGGAGGTAGAGAAGAGAAATTCCCTGTTGGAAATAAGTATTCCCTCTTTAGGTAGAGAAGAGCAGCCACAGGAAAAATGCAGATTACTTTTACACTAGAAAATTTCATCAAGACTGGTCGAAACTTAATGATGAACACAAAAGCCATCACTTTCATCTTTTCTAATCCTCTTCCATCGAGACATTCATGTGATTTTCCAAAATGACAAAGTTCGAAAAGGCTGATAGAAAATTCATTGCAATTGAAGGTGTTTGGACCTGCTGCAGTCGAGGCTGCTTATCTAGCAAAAATTCCTCACCAGTCCTGACCGCCAAGCTTTTGTCAAGTCTCCTGTACACATGGTGGTTCCTCCACTCTGGACATAATAAAGGGTGTGCTATTTCCACAGAGTCAGGTGAATCTTTGTGTGGCAGAAATCTTGGCCCTGCTGAAGCTAATGGCACTGACTTTGAGGATTTCTGTCCAGTGAGTGTTTCCCCCCAGATTTCTGCAACTCCCATTCCAGCCTGCCACCTTCTCATCACACTTGCTGCAAGCAAATGCTGTGCGCTTGCCTAGCTGGGTTTTATATTTTACTCACCAAGAAGCTATGTTCAATGTTCATCGTTAGTTTTTGATGTCTTCCTCCAAAAAATAAAAGTAGTTTCTGTATGGAATAATTGGTGATAAAAAATCTTCAGTCAGAGTATTTAATTGCCTGGAGGCTGCAAACCAATCTCTCTCACAAAAAGCTGCTTGAAACCAAATCAGCCTGAAAAGATCTTTTCCTTTAAATTACAGTGGTGCTCAGTCTTTCTCAGATATTGTAGCTCAAGTGAATTACTGGAAAGAATGGATACTGAGAACAAAAGAAAAATGATTGGCGAGAATAGAGGCTGATAGGATTGAAATAAAAACCTTCCAGTGCAGGGGCCTGAGCATAACTGCATGTCTTTGCATATTTCCCCAAGGAAAAAGGTAACAAATAGTTTTGGCAGGAGGGAGACATTTTAAGGCAGCAAAATAAAAGGGTCATGTATCAAACCAAATTGTGTTAGCTTTGAGATGTATTAAATCTTTACATGATACTGTTTTTCTTTGCAAACCTTTTTTCTCTTTAAGGAACCTGAAGATTTGATGCTTGAATTTCTTTGCTGATAATTATACACTGCTTATTTTCTGCCTGTATGCATTGTATGTAAGATTATAACATACTCACAAAAAAAGAAACTCCAATTTAAGGAAACATTAAGGTTGCAAAGACTGTAAAATAAAGCAAAATTATGAGATCTCAAAGTTTTGATTGTTTGTGCTTCCTTAATTGAACCTCCCCAAATAAAGCATAGTGAACGACTTTAAACTACATACACACATATACCCAAAACCCTACAGTTTCTTTGTCTCACACAGTGAACAAAATGTTTTCCACCAATGTGGAGCTTTAGCATCTGGCTAAAATAACATAGAACAGGAATTACTTTCAAGAGGTATCTAGTATCTGGTCCACTGTGGGAATCAAACAAACTGATTTAAAAAACAAACTTCATGCAAAAAGGCAAAAACAACCACACTGAGAATGAAGCAAAGAATCCATGAAAAAATAGAGACAAAGCACAGAAAGAAGAAGAAACAAAGCCTGTAGTAGGATGTGATACAGAGAAAATGACTTCTTGACTCATGGGAATTGAGTGGGATTCAGAAGGCTCAAAAAATAGTCAACTGTTTAAGGACTGAAAAGAAACCTAAACTTAGCAAAAAACAAATAGAGTCTCTCAAAAAGTTGTGTTTTCACATCTGCAATTTTCATTTGCCCTTTTTTTATTGAAGCAGCATCAGTCGGCTAGCCAGTATAAAATCTCAAACCATTTCCCTCATGCTGAAAGTCTCCAGTTTAGACAAACAACCCAGTGATCACGTAGCTCTCTAGCTTTCTCCTTTTAAAATCTGCTGACAGTGTATATTAAGGCAGCAACACTTCACTGCTCTGAAATAAATCGGTGACAGTTTTTCCTTCGTTGTTTAAACTCCAGTATCCTATAGTCACGCAGAGAAATGTAAATCTCTTGCCAGTTCATTTAAGACAGGCTCTGGAAGGAAAAAAAAAAGTAATCCTTCACAAAAATAGTGTTGCATAAGGATTCCAAACAGAAGGAAAAACAAAACAAAGCAAAAATGATCCCCAGACAATTTTTGTATCCTGAGGCCCAGTTTTTCTAGAACATATATAAAGACATTTTTGCATCTCATGACTGGTGGTTCAGGACCCCAGTATTCCAGTCTCATTTAAATAAAGGAACAATATACCAAGCAAGGGTCTGAAATGTCATCCAGACCGTGATAGTTGTGAGCAGTGTACAGTCTGCTTTACGTATTTAAGGCATTTTCTTCTACCAGAATTCATTATCCTCAATGAATATAACACCCCAACAGTCAGTGATAGGAAAACCACAGGGAATGAAATACTTTTAGGCATGTAGAGAGCAACTGTGTCTAATATCCTCATCAGACTTTCGCAATGGAAGAGAACAGCTACCATATGGACAAATAAGGACCAATCTTCCAGCCACCCTCTGTTCAATGGAAAATAACTTCCAGTAGGAAAGGCCCCCTCAGGATATCAGAAGACTAAGCTGGCACTGTGTACATATGTCCAATTCAGCCATGCACAAAGAAATTATTCTGACAACTGGCATGACAAACCCAGGAAAACAAAACAATTAAGCTCCACAGTTGGGATCTCTCTCCATGATGAACAGAGCTGCAGCAGCACTGCCGGCTCAGCTGCAAGCTTTTGGCCCCTCCAGCCCACTGCCTGCTTCCCCTTTTTACATGCTTCCAGAAAGTGTTCCTGTCCTCTCTGTCTCCTCTGAGGCACAGCAGTTTCTTCATGGGGAGCTCGTGTCAGGACTTGCCAAAAGATTGAAATGGTTTGCATTTCTGTGCAAGGTGTCCTGGGGAAAGCTGCTTAGCACTGGAACGATAAAAGAGTAAAGGCACATAAGACAAAACTGGGGTACTGCTAAAGAGACGGATGAATTAAATTAATCTCTTGATATTGTTTTCTGTCTTCCCTTCCACTTGGAAAAAAGGCTAGAAAGAGAACATTAAGCAAATTTCTTCATTTTAAACAAAAACTAATTTTAATCTGTTGTTCCTGACCAAGATATTTTATTACTGGTTATTTCCATAACTGGGGGTTATCTGGGTTCAAATCTCTCCTTTAGCCAAGGGGAAAAAAAAACTCTTATCACCCAGACGTGTGTTTTCATTCTGTAGTGAGGTGCTCACACTCCTTCCTCTTGATGGTGCTTCATCTGACACAGAATAATTACCATGCTTTTCATAAGCAATAGAGAGAGTCCTAGTTGTTAGTCCATTCATCCAGGAAAGAGAAGATCAGTTATACTTAATATTCTTGAAACATAGAGTACTTTATATTAATTTATTTTTTAAATGGAGAGCAAATCATTGCTCAGTCCACCATTTCCATTTACCTAACTACAGGATTATACATGATATTCAACCACGAAGTGATGAAGAATGAACACTTTCCAAGGGGATTCCCTAAAGATATTTCTCAGTCATTTTTTATTTAGCTACACCTTAGTTTCACAGCACAGCAGAACTCACACCACATACTCATTTAGCTTTTATTTTATTCAGGGAATAACAGATTATGATTTTTGAAACATTTCTGTACAGCTTGGATGAATGTATTCAATAAATACCATTCAACCCTTAAATAGATACACAACATCCTTCTGCTATTTCTGCAAAATAAACCAGAATACATTTATCTGGATACAGTCTATTCATTATCCACAGGTAACAGCCTTACCCCTCCCACCTGCCCACTTCAAAGGATGGAATGCAATGATCCTGTTTCCCTCCACATCTTAATTTCCTTCCATCCAGAATCTCTCTCTACACTAGCAACTGTTGTGCCAGTTCCTACATATAGAGATGATGCCAGAAATACCCAGGCTTTTCAAAACATATCAGCCCCTACCCTTCAGGGCTTTAGACATGCAGTCATTGGGCAGTCTCCAAACTCCTAAACAGATCTCCTTCTCTCTAAAAATCCAAGAGCAGTCCTCAGAAGCCAGGGAAACAGAATTAACCCCCCAAAACAGCAAATGAAATCCACTCAATTAACATTGTCAACAGGCAGAAGCATTAGTGATGGTAACAGAAGTAGAAAGTAACTACAGCACAAAGTCAAACTGGTGTTACTATCCACAGTACATTATTAGTAGCACCTGTAATGGATGGCTCTTGCAAAAAGGCATTAGGGGGCTTGATATTTGGGCAGCAGTAAAACAGTAAAACAGCAGTATACAAACCTGCTGTACAGCGATGATCTGGGATTGATCATGGTGCATGGGCAGGATAAGGGCAAACTGTTCAGAGAGACAGGAAAGCAACAGGTCACAGTGGCACCAGCTAGTTTGTTAATGAGAAACAGTGAGGTTTTCTCGCTCTGGGGAGGCAGAGAAATCTCTAAAACCCCACAAAAAGGAGATTCCCCCGTGTGCCCACCACGCTACCATGGGCGGAGCGGATCCAGGACTGGAGAGCTTGTGCTCGAGCTGGCTTCTCGAAGACAGGATAATAGGAGCCTCGGCGAATGAAGGAAATGCAGTCTCTCAGCTTTTAGAACCCAGGGTTTATTGGTGGGACAGCAGGGAGGAGAAGGCGGCTGGCTCCGGGACGGAACGAGGGGGAGGATAGAGCTGGGTTCCGAAGAGCAGAGAGCGGCGAACGGAAGCGAATATCAGGTTAAGAGGGATGGAGAAATGGGAGGGGTTTACACAGGAGGGCAAATAGGGGCAAGAGGGATACAGAACTGGCAGATAAACTGGGGAATAGGAGTGGAAGAGGGGCAGATACAGAACTTTAAAACCCAATAATAACACTGAGGGTAAAGAACTTTCTAGCTATTAACTAAATATGGGATAAGGGAAGGCAGATATGCAGTGCCAATCAGACACACTGCTACAAAACAGTACTTCAGAATTCTACCAATACAATATGGCCCAAATATAGTGTGAGAGCATGTATATCTGTATGCATGTATATGTGTGGAGATATATGGAGATATATATCTCAATATGTATATATATCTCTATATGTATATATAGTGCATTTATAGTATTTTTTTTTTTTTTTAGTTTAGTAAATGAAGCTAGGAATATTAACAGGGATGAAGTAGGACTAAGCAGTCTGAGTCAATGTCAGCCTGGTCTGATGGTGAGCAGTGTTCTCACAGCCACATGAAGAGCCCCTTCCACTCCCCAGGGCAGCTGTAGCACTATGCTGCATTTGGTTCTGTGTGCTGACTACACAGCCATTGCCAGACAGCTCCACGGCACAGCTCTCCCAAGATCTAACCCATCCTCCAGGGAAACATCCCCTTCACTATGTAGCTTTGCAATGTATGGAAATCCTAAAGCATCTCTAGCTCCTGTCCATTCCCTTGTGACCTGGCACAGTAGCAGCCTTCTCACAGCACTGCAGCAACACAAGTGTGACAACCTCATTGGATGTACCAGCAGCCTCATGCTGACATGGGGAATGGAAGCGGCAAGATAAAGACATCTTTTTGATGGTGATGGCAGCACCTTGCTGGTCCTTTTTTTGTTGGTACTCTTTACCGCAGGCCTAGTTGGACCTACACAGATTTCCTTGAAAATAGGCTGAAATTATATGGCTATTTTTCCCCTTCTGACAATCAGTGCATTTTTCACCACAAACTGGGTAGGTGTCATGTCAAGACATGGCCTAGAAAAAAAAGTATGGGCTAAGAACGCATAAGAAAATGTGGAACGACAAGCTCATATTCAAAATCTTCCTCAAGATCATTTCAGAAGCCAGGGCTGAGCTTTAACTTGGCTATGGTAGTGGAACCAAATATATTCTGATCGTCCTCTTCCTGTCATATGAGAGATTAGCACCATTTAGTTCTTGCATGCTTCCCAAGATTAAAAACAAGAGTGACAAATTGAGCCCTAATGCCAGCAGATGTAACTCCATTTGTGCCAGTGAACTTTTAGTCATTTCCTCTACAGCTATGCTCGCCACAATAAAGCTGTGGGAGCTGACTGAAAAACATCGTTTTACTCAAATAATACTTCTTGTGGAAGTCTGAGAATGACTCTTGTCATGCTGGTGGAAGCATTAAAGAGGTTCCAGGGTTTTGGTTATTTACATAACTTTAGAGCATTGGATTTAGCTAGAATCACAAGAAGCTTTATGATCCATATCAGTTTATGTTGAAACAGACCTTTAAATACTGCAGTTGGGAATATTCCTATGACTTTACTCTTAGTTGTGTCCTTGTGCTGGACTCCATTCAGTCCTATTAAACAGGTCTTATTGTAATAACTTTTTGTTTAACAACTACAATTAATGTGATGAAGAAGATAATTTTTCACTGTTTTGCTTATCTTTGTCCTAGCCAAGGAATTTGCTTTGGGGGAAAGAAACCTAAAACACAAGCCCACATACAAGCTAACATACTGAAGGGTTTATCTGAAAAGAAGGAAGCCCTAGGGAACCAATTTAATACTTTTACTTTATCTTCTCATCCTGATATGTTCTGGAAAGCTTTATACTGTCACCACACTTTGACCAAGCAGAGCACACAAGAGCATACACTGGGCAGAGGAGGAATAATCCTCTTGCACAGATTTGGTTGACATGTAAGCTAATCACAGTCAGCAACCTTGTTAGAATACCATTGTACTATTGCCATTTGATTTGAAAGCCTGCTTCTGACTGAAAGCAGGCAAAGCATCAGCAAAGCGGAAAGAATAACATTTTCCCCTATCATCCAGGCACTTTGATTGCAATGTTCATTTAATACCTGGCCAAAATTTTCATTGCCACACTGGGGCTAGCAAATACTTTTACTAACACACAAACCAAAGAAGCTATTAGCATTTTTTCAGCAGTAAGAGGATGCTTCCAAATTTTCAATGCAGTTGTTCTTTCACTCACAGGCACTCAATGTATTTTACCCATACTCAAGAAACATCTCTTCTGTCATTAATTAAGAAAATGCCCTCTTGTTACTCAAGTGCTTACTTGGTATTTTTTCTGCAATATAGTTCTTGTTTTACTTTTTGTGATCATCTGGGGAAAAAATCTATTTCATTTCTTACCATTGCAAAGATACACCATAAAAGTGAGACGTTTTTTTCATCTGTTTTCTTGCAGGGGCTTATTATGGCTTCAGCTTTTGGTCTTCTACTATCATATGAAAAAGTTACTGAGTATATGTGGTCATATGAATGCTGGAGGTTGGAGTGGATGCTCTGCATACCTTGAATGCAATTTCTACTATATATTGCCTGTAGTAACAGGAAAATTGACTTAATAACCCATGTGGCCAGCTGATCTTCCCCAGTACTATGCACCTATGATGTAAAAATCAAACACTTAATATGTCAGTTAAGAGTGTACAAGCCAACAAATATTCGTAATGCAAAGAAAGAACGATTAAAAAAAAAACAAAAGTAAAAACAAACAAACAAAAAAAAAAGGCAACATCAGAGAGGAAAACTCCAGAAAAATCCAAAAGAAAACCTGTTTGAGAGAAAATGTTGCAGAATTAGCAGCTTGAACACCATATTTTTATAAAGTAGTTATATAGCTCCAAGTTCAGAGCTGGCTTATGCCAGCCAGCTGACAGCATGAAAGAGACCAAGAAGATCAAATATGCACACTCAAACAAAATTTTTGTCTTCTTTAGCTGGGGGAAAATATAATCATGCCTTATAAATTGACTTGCTGAAGTATTACTCAGAGGGTATGAGATATATCTAAAAGAAAAAAGAAAAGACAAGGATAGAACAAGAAAAAATTACCAGGAAAGAGGTGTTTTCTGACCAGTTGTATTTTGAAGCAATAACTATGCATTGTGAACAAATAACTAAACTAATTTTAAGATACAGCAAATCAGTTTATGAGAGATATTATATGAACTACTAGTTTGTAATAGCAAGAAAAAGGACTCAATGAATGCTGCAGTTCCTTTCCTATCCTGGGTCCTGTTCACTTCATCAAGCCTTCATATTTTAGTTGGGTGTTATTTTCACAACAGTTCTGAGTCAGCCTTCCTGAAAATTTTGATTTATCCAGTCATCAGGAGGAAAAGACTGGAAATCACTGTTGACCTGCAATTTACCCCTAGAATGAAAGACTTCAGTTCCTGCCGGGAAACTCCTTGATCTCAAGATTCTCTCTTTGAATGCATTGCTTTCTTTTCATCCCCTTTCATCTTTCTATCTTAAACAACTACATTTTATTCATCCATATTTCAAGTCTATCATCACTCATTCTCTCTGCAGCACGAACAAGATAATAAGTCCTAATTTTTAAGTTGCCAACATAGCATATGCAGTACTTGCCTTTCAACAAAAAAATTACAAATTAGAGTGTAGGGATGATTAAAACATGAATGAAATGCAGTGCATCTGTCAGAGCACCCTCTCTTACAGGTAACAACCTGTCTAACATCTCTTTAAGGGATGTAGCTAGTTTCCAGAGGTCTAAAGTCAGATACATTGACTTAAAAAGCAGCTTTAGAGCAAACCACAGAGCTCTCTACTTGGCAATTTAAATGACTGACCATTCAATTTATGAGCATTCTCAGCAATAAAATTCAGCCTGAACTTAATAATAGCACATTTTATGTGACAACGATGACAATTATAATCTATAGTTACCACAGTCATCCTTTGGTCGAGGGGAAGATGACACTATTAATTACACACACTTGCCATTTGTCAGACTTAACTTGGCAGGCAATTGAGCCCTGAACCATCTTCAGCTTGACTTCTACATTTTCCATTTTCTAATCCACTGGAACGAAGATAATTAGAACAGAGAAAAATGAGAGGCTTTCTTTTTCCTGACTTGTTTAAAGATGTACCAGACCTCTACCACATTAGTGGCATATTCAGTAACCCCACAGTCACATTAAGGCTGTGCCACTTCAGTGAAGAAGCTGTTGGCATTTACTTCACAAAAACTATGCTCCAGAGATACTGCATTTCCTATTCATTTTAATTTGCTTTGGACGAAATGCAACATAGAAAGGCTCTCAGCCCACAAGTAACTTTCACATAATTCTAACATTTCATACTATTTCTGTCTGGAATTTTATTTTCCATGCTTTTTGACATTTCTAGCCTTCTGGGGGAATTAAATATATTGACTATTCTTAAAATATTGTAAAAAGCATCTCTCTAAGTTCTTTGTCAACTGAAAAGCAAGTAATCGATTCCAAATTAGGAAATAAATCTCTATTTAGGATAATATCTAAGTACTTGCTTGTTCTGTACCTAAGGATCCAATTTCATATAAGGATTCAGGGTCAAATTCTACCATAGAGCTCAATTAAAGTATAGGCATTAACATTTTCTTGACCTGGTAGATTCATCTAAAATATTTTCCCAGTCAATCAATCAACACCTAACAGACAGACATTAGTTGTTTTCCCCAACCAATCCAACTCTTCCCAAATAGGCAATTAAAAGGAAGAATTTCAAAGCATTAGACTTAAGTCAACAAATTTAGAACATTTTGTGCTTACAACAAATTGTTAAAACAGAAAGGAGAAGGAAGTAAAATATTTTAAGGTTGAAAGACCTTCCTAAGGAAGGGTTGTTCTTTGGCTTTGTCTTAGAAAGCTGCTCCAATGCTCAAAGCTACAGCAATTAACAGAGAGAAAACCTGCAACTGTTTGAGCTCCCCTGAAGCGTGGACCAAGTCCACCACACCTCCTACTCCCCAGAAATGTTTTTGTCTCCTGTCTATTGCACTAGTACTGGTGTTCACCTGGCCTCACAGAAAGCAGGTTCAGAGGGAGTAATCCTAGCAGAAATTCACACCTTGTTTTCCGCCAGATTTGCTGTGTGAAGAAGTTCATCAGCAGATCAGATATCTGTTAACAATGCCACAAGAGAAGAAATGCATCAAAAGAGAATAAAAGATGACCTGAGACTTCTCTCGGCTGCAGAGGAAACAAAGGAAGTTTGGGGTGTTTCATAGGAAAAACAAACATTTAGTCTCTTGCCAGTAATATTCAGCCACATGAAATGCTTTGCATGGAAAGGTTTTGCAAAACCTTGCAAAAGTTTGCATTTCAGCTCTGTAGATTGTTCTGTCTACAGACAATTCAAATGTCAGTACTAGAGGGTTTGCCTGGCCATCACTTCAGCTTCTAATGTTGGTGTTTCACAATTTCATATGTACCTACTTAAAAAAAAATCCAATTTTAGAGATGATAAAGTTTTCAAAACTATTCTCTGTACTTACAAGTGAAAATATGTCTTAAACTAGTGACATTTAAAGGAATTTTGTTTATGCTGAATAGACTGTTTTAAGTACATACATCAGTTTCAAGCATTTAATCACAAACTATTTATTGTGGATTGCATCTTATTTCTGGATTTAAAGGTATAGAACTGCAATACTGGATGTTATTTAGAAATAATCTGAGGCCTTAATATTTGATCTATGCTGTACGTCTTTAAATTATATTAAGTGTGTCAGTGGAATTTTTGTGGGGAGATAAACCAAAAAGGAATCATTAAAAATGAATAAATCCAGTACTTGAGGCAGAACACTTTCAGAGTAGTCAGGTCCATAATCTCAAATACTACTAAATATCCAATCTCAAATATCTACACTTAATAATCAGACTGCTTGGCAGAGAATTTTTAGAGTACTTAATAACATTTATGGCTGTAAATCAAGTACACCAAAAATATTTATTCCTATTTAATTTAAATCCCTGATTACTGATCCTGCAGTCATCTGCTTGAGACTGTTCCTCTCAGCTTTGGCCAAGAACTATCATTTTTCCAGGGAGACACACAAAAAAGCCATGCCCATACAAACTTGTGCATATAAATAACACAAAAAATTTCCTAGTAGGAAGGACTGGGCAAGAAAAATTGCTGAAACCCACCTTTTGCTGCAGAGCCAAGGAAAATTGTAAAGCCTCAAAGTTATGGGCTCAGGTCCTATCCACGTCCTAGTTAGCAATCCCTCAGCATCCTCTGCAAGCAACACTTCCATGGTGATTTTGTAAAGACATTAAGAGTTCTGGAAAAGACCTTGTTAAAGTTATGTAACAAAGCAAAATGGATCTATGGGGAGATTTTCTTTCTCAGAGTGTATTTACACTTTTATTAGCATGCTTTTGACGGGATAAAAAAAGTAAGATGCATTAATATAGATAAACTTCTACAGGCAAACACACACAGACAAACACATCTTGTTTGTTTGTACTGTGCACTAATAGTAACAGCAGCAATAAAAATTACAAAGAATTTAGAGTGAAGCTTTACTGCAGTTTGTACAATTTCCAGTGCTGCTTTATTATCAGCAGAAACTTCCTTTCAAGGTTGCAAAATTATGCCTTATTGAAGAAGCAATATTTTGAAGTTTTGTGTTTTGCATTTCTCAGAAAAGTGATCATATTCAGCTGTCAGTTGGAAAAAGGTTTTCAGGCACAAGCAGCTGTCCAGGCTCTGTAGCTGCCCTGTGCTACAGCTGCCTGTGGACAACCCCTGTCCCTTGGGCTGAGGCTGCTCAGATCACATCTGGCTGCTTAGATCTCAATGTGACACTCTCGGACTTCCCTTTTCCCAAAACAGGAGATTTTATAATGAGGCAGCTTATATTCCTCCCTAATCTTTAGAAATAACAACTTTGCCTACATTACATGTATTGAGAGGGGTTTTCAGGAGCTCTAGGTGTTTGGATTGCCATGCAGAGAAATATCCCAATGTCTATCTACTTGCAGCTTTAATCCGGTCCAATAGTGGCTCAGCAAAATCCTTAATTTCCAATTTAATTTCTGATGCTTTGACTCTCTCTTGCTCCTTCATGTTCCTCTTTTCATAGGAATAAATTGCAGCTGTTCCCTCTTGTCCTAAAGCCAATTGCTCAAGAGATGGAAGCTCACAAAAGAACAAAGAGCAATCTTCCTGCCAGCTGCAGCCTTGAACAGCCAGCAATGTCCTTTCGTGTACAAACTGCATCTACAGACTGCTGTACCCATAGCATGACTGAGCTGTATCTTCTCCGTGTGGGATATCCAGATCTCTTCTATTTCATCCTTCTAAGCTAAATATTTTCTGCTGCACTTTGGGATAGAATGAAAACACTTTTTCTTATCTTTCTGCTCAACAAGTGTTCAGCCAGTAGCAGTTCACTTTTTAAAAAAGTCTGGCAAGTCCAGTGCTACAGGATTTGTTTCACAGCCCTTTACCTGCATTTAGCAGTCTTTGCAGTGATGTCAGCATCCTCTACCACACATTCTGCTCAGTAGATTTTGGACTTGATATATGTCGAAATCTGGAATCTAAGACAAATATTCTGAGCAACATCAAATAAGATCTATGGGTTTCTAAGTTCAACAAACAAAAATTTAATACCAATCGTACTCTGTTTTAAATAGAATGTGCAGTCTCAGAGAAAACTAAGGTAACATTTAAATGTACTCCTTGCAAGCATGCAACCTCCTCTGACATCCTGATTTATTCACATTTTCTTTACATTTGGTCATGCCCAACTGACCTTTGGGTAGTCTCTTAAACAAACCAAGGATTTGCCATTTGTTAGACTCATTATTGGCTCCTTGTTCACAGTAAATAAACAGACCCACTTTTTCTCACAGGTTTCCATGCAAGTTCATGTAATGCTTGAACAGCAGTTAGATCTTCTCTGTTAGCCCTAAGTTCCAATGGTTCTTGTTTTACCTAGTTATGTTTCTTATCCCAATAATCTACAGTATTTTCAGATATAACATTTAGCCAAGAATTAGCTCCCCATTTATAATTCACAGCACTTGCCCACCTCCACTGAAGTAGGAGTTCCTCTATCAACTTCTGAACTTTGCCTCTGTATAGAATTTTTCTCCACTCCTTTTTGTATTTCCATTCGCATGAACATTCATCAGACACTGCCAATATGCTTGGTTAAATTGTTTCAATTCCACCGGTTCTGATTACATACTCCTGCAAAACACAAATCTATCTCGCAGTTGGCTTAATATTTTCCAGTTGTGGATGTATGTTTTTGTCCGTGTAATTTTCCTGTTTCATGCTCTTGTTAAAACTTTACAACTTCATAGACATTTGTTCTGTAGTGTTTCTCTGATATATTTAATTAATAATAACCCTAACCCTAACTCATGTTTCCTTAATCAATGTCTACTGTATTAACCTCTTGCTTTCTAGCTTTTTTAAGTGTTTTTTTTTAATATTTCCAATTTTAATATTGGCCAAGGTTTGATCTATTGGTTTAGATCTTTGATTTCAATCGAAATCAAATCTCAGGAATGAAATCTGACAAAGTAGCATGAGCTCATGCCTGATTTTCTAAGTTAATATCAGTCAAGAACCTTCCAAACAACTTTCCTTCCCTTTCCTGTTTTACTTGGAACCTATGTTTCAATTACTTTGCTTTTCTTGAGAGTACAGTATTCTTCACTCTAATTCATCCTGGCTTACATGCAGGCTGTTAAAGATCTGTAGCCCTAGGTCCAGACATAGCAGAGAAATGCTAGCTTTTCTAAATCTTCTTTCTCAAAGAGTACATCTGCCTGCATCTGGATATCACATCCTTGCTATACTCTTTTCCAGGACTCTGATACTGCATTTCAGCTGAAGGTGATTTTGTTTGGAGGTTTTTATTAATGCTCACACATCTCTTTTAGCTTGCTTTCTCTCCCTTCTGGCCTTTGCTTTGGATATTTACTCTTTTCCAAGTATTGCCTCTGGTACTATGCAGTATTTACGATTTTTAAGGAGCCTTTAGCTTGACACACAGCGTAAAAAGCTATACACAGCTGTCTGCTACATGCCACTGATTTCAGCAGGCTGCTTGAGCAACCCTGACACATGCCACCAGAGCCTGTTCAGCTCTTAAAAGGCAGTGACACATTCCCTTACACTGACAGCCTAAAGTTATCCTCTTCAGGATGTGATGGTTATTTAGAAAACTTGCTGAAGTCAACAAGGAACAATTGAACTATGCACTGAAGCTGTTGGGAAACTGTCTGAGCATAAACACTTCCCAAAATGGGTTTTGGAGAGCGTTGTTGATCAAAATAGAAAGCCAAGGCCAAGAGAATTCAAATTTTCTTGTCAGGAACATTAAAAACAAATCTTCAAGTTACTTTCATCTCTACTTCCACTCCTCACCTTTAAATTGAGATCCTAAGGAAGAAAAATTAAAGTTTACCTTCTCAAGTTGCTGCATTCTTGGCACAACTATTGAGAAGAAGTGACAAACAAAAGCAGTTAAATTTTCCTTATAAGACTTTTAATTTCTATTTTACCTTTTCATCTATAGTAATTTATATTGTTACTTGACAAGTCATAGATATAAAGTTGGGTAATTAGCCAATTATAACAGATCTGTGATAATTTTCTTCATTAAAAAAGTGACGAGGGCATGGAACAACATATACTCTCACTAAAAAATTGTCTTTCCAAATTCTCTAACAGGTATGAAAAACACACACAAAAAGAAGAAAATACATAAATATTATTGCATGCAAAGTTCTCTCTTTTCCTATACAGCTGGAACAAATGGAATTGTAAGGAAAAACATGTGCCTGTCTGTCTTATCTGCTCCAGCCTTCTCACGTTGAAAGGAGACTGACACCTCAGCAATGAGCTAGGCTAAACTCAGACACAGCAACTTCCCACTTCCCACCCACTGCCCTCCCTGCCCTCTTCTGTCCTCACCCCACCCCAGCACTTCGCTCCCCCTGCGGTGTCAGCCCTTTGGTTGGCTCCCGTGGGCATGGGTTTCAGCTCACCATCTCAGCAAGACCAGGACCAGCTTAAGGAACCGAGCTCATCCAGGGCCACGTGTGTGCCTGCAGGAGCATAAGCAAGAGGAATTCCTGCCTGAGCAGGGGAAGGAGTGACGGGAGCAAGTGACAGGGTGAGGAAGAGCAGGATCACCACTAACTCTCCATTGCAAACAGCTAGGTCAGCCCAGCCCTTTTCACTTGTTCCTCTGTTCTCAGCACTGAATCCCCCTGACAGCTTCCCAGCACCGAACATATCATTCCTAGTCATTTTCTTGCAGCAATAAGTATTTAGGGGATTTGATATACCATTAAAAGCCTATTTTTGTAACAGCAAAATTTCAGATACACAGAAAGGAAGAATATTTTTCACCAAGCTTTTACACCACTTACAATAAAAAAATTTCAATTAGAAAGCTTTGAAAAATTATTTAAGAGATGACCCAAACAAAAAATAAGCATTAAAGTATGTCAAAGTTGTACTTTAATGGGGTTTTTCCCAAAACAATATATAGCTATTAGAATTGCTCCTAATATACCTCAAAACTACAAGCACTTTCTGCTGTGTCTGTAATAAATTTCACATGGTAACTCCCATAAAACTCACTTAAAGGGGTCTTTAAAAGGTTTTTGTAACAACTACACAATTTAGTGCTTAAATTTTGATATCTGAGTGGTCGCAAGCCTTGATAATTTGCCTTGACCAAGGCAAATCCTAAGGTTTATCCCCAGCTTCCCTTTGCAGTCAAGGCGACTAAATTGCCATTGACTCCTGAGGGAACTGTTTCAAAATATACACATATGCACAGACAATATTACTACTGTTATAAAATACTAGGCAAAGTACACTTGGCCTCATGAAATGCTTCTAAGTCAGATATTAACTACAACTACAATGGTCAGTCTCTCTAGAGAAACTCTCCATTTCCTAGAGAACTGTAATCAGGTTGTTTATTCCACAGGCTTCACTCTGAGGGGCTTTTGCAGAAAAACATCAGTTTTGGGGTTTTTTTAGTGGGGGGGTTCGCTTCAGCATTTACAAACTACATTTTTTCTCCTTGTAGAATGACCCAGTACTTCCCTTTTCATTCACTGCTTGCAAAAGTAGTCTGAGAAAGACACTCATGACCTTGTACAGATGGATATTACTAAAGGAATAATAAATTGTTTCAAAGAGACATTTCAATAAATCAGATTACATAGAAATGTTTTAATAGGTCGTCTTCGTAAAAAGTAGGTCTAGAAATCCATTTGAAAACATGAGTTCCCTAAAGCTAGAGATCAATCTGCCTCTACACACTAGCCACTACTATTCAGAAATGCCCACTCTGTTACATGGAAGAGAATATATCCTATTGGATAGTATATGCTGCATCTTAATCCAATTAATCTTCATTGGTGATTTAGGTCCTAGTTGTGTCTCAAGCATGTGTCTTTTCTGAGGCAGATATGTTAATAAAGGACCTACAGACATTGTAGTAGAACTATGCTATTTATAAGGGAAAACAAAAAGTTGGTCTCTTGCCCTGAACTGATGGGCAGATGTGAGCTGTTTTCAGACTGGTATTTGCCAGGATTTTGAAAAACCATAGGGAATAAAATGAGTCACTGCATCAGAATAGTAAACTTGTAGTTGAAAACAGCTGTAACCTCATGGAGCACAAACCTCCCTGAAGTGAAAATGTATGAAAAAAAGGCATCTCAAACAAGAGGTTCCAGCAACATTCCCCTGCCAGAGGACCAGTGACATCTGGATGACACTCTTAGTCTATGGTTTCGTTTTAAGTAGCCTTGAAAGGAGCAGGGATTGGACTAGATGATCCTTATGGGTCCCTTGCAACATGAGATATTCTCTGATTCCATACATAACAAATGTTCGATGACAGAATAAATTATGGGGCTAATTATTCCTTCTTGGACAAACTGACACCTTGTCAGCTGGTGTATGGCCATCCGCAAACGTGAAAGCAGTGTTATGGTGAGCCAGGAGATGAGAAGCTGGAGGAAATATGGAACCAGACTTAGGTGTTTGCTCACCAGCAAAGGGCTCATCTGGTACCTAGAACCCCTCTGTGGGTTGGGTGCTATGGATCTGGATTTTAATTTCTGCAGAGTTGAACATAATAACATGGAGGATAGGATATAGACGCTCAATACCTAAGCTTATTACATTATGATTTGTTTGGAAGAATCTTCTAAAACGAGGGATTCACACCTTTGTAACTGAGAGACATTTAACTCTGTGTTTTGGAAGCCCAAGTAATTGATTTATACTGTGGTACTGTATAGCCATTAGCCAGCAGAAACAAGGAGCCTCCTAAATGACTTATCTTCTGCATTGAGAAGTTGCCTCAACAGACTATCCCAGTTGTAGCTCCCTGTGCCACTTGCAAAACAATTTAAAGGTCTTGTGTGTTCTGGGACATCTTAAGTAAAGAAGTTCTAGTTTTTCAATCCCTTTCTGCCACCACTTGGAAGTGATTTTTTTAAGTCAGCAAAAAAAGTGACAAAGCTGTTAGCTCTGGGAATTGAATTGCCTTCACGGAGGATTGAACATACTGCATGAAACTGATTAAAATATAAAAATTCAGGGGGAAAGCTGTTCTGTGTCTAAAAGAACATGAGGTTTTGGAAGTCTTTCTTTGTTTTCCTTTTAATCTGAGCTAGAATGTGTATGATGGATCAAATTTTGAAAGTCTGGTAACAGCTAGATCAATTCAGTTTTGCTCTCTGGCTAATAGTTCTATGGGGTATTCACCAGACTTATACATGCAACTTGTTTTTCTTGAATGTGTATATTGTGAATGAAAGTCTGGAAGCTGTAGGTTTTAAACTTTTGAGTGATTGATATATATATTTTATCCTCATTGTTGGCAGAAGACAAAATCCTGACAGATTTGTCTGCAACTTGCAAAGAGGATGTAGTCTGCAAAAAGGTCCTTCAACATTCATATTTAAAGGTATTTGAAGTTGCTTGCAAATTTAGGATGCTGGTAGGAGGGTATGTGGGAGGAATGTCGTTCTAGATATGAAAAGCTTAATCGAAGTCTTTGGACTCTTTTACTGCTGCAAATAAGAAATGTTTAGAAGTTCAGTCTGTTCTTTCGGCTCTCATTAATGAAACATTTGGTTAAATGTTTTCCTTTCACTTTAAATAGAAATTCAGAGCTACAAAATTAACCTTATGCCTTGCCTCCTCTCTTCCTCTCCCCTTCCTCCTCCAGAAGTTATTTGGTTTAGTAAATGGATGCTAAATTGAAATGTTCAGTAATTTCCATTCTCTTCAGATTAAGAATTCTTCTGTCTGGACTGAGATATCATATTCACAGATGCCTTAGCACACATTAGAAATCAAATAAAAATAGCTAGGAGAGCAGAAAACTCTCTTTGTGAATGGGGAATCACATTCTGCTGCATATCCCAATGTAACAATTGGTTATACAGCAGGAGTGCCTTAACATATTTTTAAATAAATAGTGGATCCATAATAAATACAGAAGAGGGAACAATTTGTTTTTATCTATTTCAATACAGCACAAACAATTTCACATACAACCTTTGAGACTATGAACTGAAAAAGAATTTCTGGAATATAGCCCTTCAAGTTTCCTCAGCACTGTGTTTTAGCAAGAAAACTGCTGCAGATGAAGCTGTTTTCTCCTTTTCAAGGACAAAGAAAAGCAGAACTTGGACTATTCCACACTACCACAGATTTTTTTCTATTTTGGGGAAAGACACCATTTGGGTTAGCTGAACCCCTGTGAACATCACAACCAGCCTGGCTGTGGAGCAGCTATCTTAGGATAAATTGAATAAGGATTAGGATAAATTGAATGCTTGCCCCATATACAAAAGCAAGAGTTTCTGCCTCCACTGTACTCATCAGGAAGGCAAAAGAGGGCTGAGCACGTCTGTTCCTGAGACATATTGGGGTCCTGGTTTCCCTATGAGCAGAATGACTAGAAGTCTATAGAAAGAAGCTGCAGACCTGAGGACAAGGAGACAACAGAAACACAACATAGCCAGGGGGTCCTGAGAACTGGGACAGGTTTTGCTGCGCCCTCATTTCCAGTGCCCTCAACCCTGCAGGCTCTGCCAGCCATGCAAAGGGAGAATCTCGAGCAATTAAAGGCAACAACGTGCCCTGTGAATCTTGCCAGATGTTCTGCAATGTCCTGTCCATCCAGAAGGGAGTTGTGCCAGATGGTGAGTGATCCTTTCACAGCCCTGATGAATATGTTTTGTCCTGTACAGTAACCCTACTCAGGTTGTTGTGAAAGTACCGCTTACTGTGGATAACCTTTTCAAAAGCCCACTGGATTTTGGCTCCTGACACTCTTGTACCTCTGTGGTTTCTGTAACACCACAACAAAACACTACTTGGAATACACAGTTTTCAGCAGGATTCAATTTACTGTACTGAGCACAGTACAGTGCTTGCAGCACCTTGCAATATATGGCTAATGCACAAGTTGTTCAATTATTTTCAGTTTTAAAAACATTATCTCCAGTGGTCAGAGGACTAACAGGACTCTGCTTCCCAGTTGAATCCAAGAAACTTGCATTCAAATAAAATATATTAATAGGGTTCAAATGGCATATTTCCTCAAAATGGAACAATATGTCTATAAAAATCATACATTTAAGATAGGATTTTGCTCCTTCGAGGGGCAACAAACACCATTTCAAAAATATAATGATTCTGGGAGTTAGTGTGGCATCATAAATAACTAGACAGGATTTCTTTCTTTCTTATGTTGGGTAGAAAGAGCCTAAAAGAATCAAGAGCTAAGCACTCACAGTAATACAGGGGTAATAAATAATCTCTTATTTTTATCCACAGTCTGTAACATTTAAAAATCAACATTTTGCAGTATATTACAAATTACTCCTGTTTCAAGCATGTGTGTGGGAGTAAGGGAAAATGGTCTTTCATCTGCCACATTTATCTGCTACGTGCTGGATTTTTAGTATCAACCAATGGAGCCACCTCTAGCATGGTTCACTCCCCCAACCTTGGAAATACAGCAAACCATATGTTACTCCTTGGGAAGTGCTGATGTATTTGCACATATGTGTGTGTGTCTGTGTGACAGAGTAGGTGCATTTGTGTGTGTGCATGCATGTATGTATTTATACATCACTAACTTTTTAACTCTCCCAAGATGACTAATCCTAGCCCAATCAAGGCAAGAAAAGTTCTTATTGGTAAAACGTATGCATTTCTTTCTGACCTTTCAATATCAATTTGCTTGACTGGTTGCTCTGTCTAGGGCATGCAGCATGAAGAGCACCCCAGTTGATAAATATTACAGAGGTTTTTCTGGGACCCTTTAGAATGACCCCAAATAGGGGTGGCTGTTATTTAATGTCCCATCCTCCACATCTGACAATGCACTATCCCCACCCCTCCATGGTGTGACCCTTGACAATATTGTCACGTTCAATGTCCTCAGGCACAGACTCCCTATTCAGAATTTTCACAGAAGAGGTGTAAGGGGTTAAAGAGCACAATCAAAGGGCACAATTAAAGAGCACAGTTGCCTGTATCAAGCACTGTCAGGGACACCAAAGGAGCTTACCATAAAATAAGCCACCACAGTGGGAACTTGAGATAAGCAGAGAAGGGAGGAATTTGCAACAGGAGGCACTAATTCCAGGCCTGGCAGAGGCAAGATCTGGTTAGCACACCCTGGTTAATACATCCAAACAAAAATTCCCACCATGGTAAACTGTGAAGGAAAGCAGCTGCTCATACACATATCACTGGTCAAAGACCCCCCCAAGTTATCTTCGGTCACATCTGTGACCACCAATAACCCTCAGGGTATCTCAGACCATTTTTGGGGTCTTCCACCAAAGGACTGCACATGACCCACAGTATTGCCTCAGACAGTGTAAAACATCCCCCCCAGGGCAGGTACCTGGGCATTCCCCCCTGAACCTGAATGTATATTAACCCATGGAACTTTTTGTTTTGTGGGCTTCACCATCCCCAACGGATCAACACTGTGCCCATCACTTTGACAGAGATCAAAATTGCAACAATCAAGTCTCATTATTAGATCCATGGGTGGTGATGTCTTTCCCCTCCGCTATCTACTCTTATCCTTTCTCTTTCTTCCCTTCTTTATACTTTTTCTTAAGTAACCTTTATACTTTTTATTGCTATATTAATATAGATAATAATTACCAATTACTATAGAGAATAATTACCAGAGGTTACATACCTCCTTCTCTTTTGCAAAAAAATTGTTTTAAAATAAACCTGCCTTTTACATATCTAT
Organism: Grantiella picta; assembly: GCA_013397955.1. Taxonomy (NCBI): domain Eukaryota; kingdom Metazoa; phylum Chordata; class Aves; order Passeriformes; family Meliphagidae; genus Grantiella; species Grantiella picta. The sequence continues at coordinate 35,417 of VZRM01001684.1, forward strand.
TTATAAACACCGTTCATTCAGTGTCATTTCACTCTAACCCACCCCAAGATACCTATTAACAAGAACCTCAGTTACCTTGCCTTCAGGGACAGGTCTTAACAATAGGGAAGACCTACATTTCCAGTACTGTTTCCCGACAAAAATACAGAAAAATTCTGGGATAGCTTGTCCTCAGGGAAAACTACTTCTCTGTACAGGCAGAGCATACAATAGCCAGTGAGTACACCAGGATGTCTCAATTCATCAGCTGTGTGAGAAAAGAGTTACTTGGTCTAGAAGGTTATGTGCAGCTGTGCTACTAGTGCTGGACAGATGTCAAAGAACCAATGAAATCTGAAATCACTGAGGCTGAAGAGAAATGGCTGGAGAGAGAAAGAGAGGAAAGCATGTGGTCCCACAGTTAAACGACAATGGGCTTTCTCTCTCTGAACTGTTATCATGCATATCCTAGACTGGAATGACATCAGGAGAAGAAAAATATCATATTGGCTCAGATTAATGATCTATGCAAACCAGTATTACCTCTCACAATGTCAGAGTTTCCCCCGGAGGCTGGCCAGCCTCTGCAGTCCAATCCTCTTCCCAGTATGAACAATTGCTGTGTAGCAATGTGATTTCCAGATCTCCATGTGGCTTTTCCCTTTGTTTCCCTGCTCTGTATGTTATTGGTTCATTTTGAAATATGCATTCTGCTGTACCTAAAATCTATTGGTGTGTACCCCTTGCCAGTCTTCCCTTCAGACCTCCCAGGACTGGCTCCGGGGGAGCCAGCTCTGCCCCCTTCCTTTCCCTTATAAGCCAGTGTCTGCATCAGTTCGGAGTCCCATCTTCGAGCTGCTAGCCCCTGCTCCTATCCCTTCTTTCCTCCCCCTTTCCCATCCCCCCAACACCCTACCTAAGAACCCCTAACAAACCTCACGGGCAGAAAGGAGATCGGTCCAGTTCGTTCCTCTGTCTTACTTTATTTTCTGCTGAATTTCTGTGACTGGGAGACTCACGCCACGCTGAGCAGACCCTGGGGGCCACCTGCCCCGAGCTCGGTGGAGATATGCACCCCAGGGACCTCGTTCTGGGGGGCTGCCGGCTCCTGAGGCCCCCCTGCAGCCCATTACATCATTGCTGGACTAGGAATGTTAGAGAAGACATCACTGATGTTTACTTTTAGTATCTGCTTAAGGACTGTTGTCCATTAATTTGTCTAATTGTTTTTTTGAAGGAACCTTAGGGATCTGCTGATACTTGTCTACATCCACAGTCTCCTGCAAACAGCATAATGTCCAGTTGGAGGCCAGACACCAGCTACGTACACCAGGGATCAATACTAAAGCCAATATTTTTTAATATCTTTATTAGTGACTTGGATAGTAAACTTTCAGCAATTTTGTAGATGATAAAGCTGGGAGGAATGGTCAGTACACCAGATGGCTCTGCTGTCATTTAGAGGAACCTTGATAGGCAGAAAATGCAAAATTCTGTGCCTGGAGAAAAATGCACCAGTATATGTTAGGGGCCACTCAGCTGGAAAACATCTTGTCAGAAAAAGACCCAGTGATCCTGGTAACACCACATTGAACATAAGCCAGAACTATGCCCTTGCACATTGGGCTTCATTGAGAATAACATTGCCAGCAGGTTAAAAGTGTTTGTCCTTCTCCTCTGCTCAGCACTGGTGAGACATACCTGGAATGTTGTGCCCAGTTCTGGGCTATCTGTGCAAGAGGGACATGGAAATGCTGGAACAAGTGCAGCCAAGGATCATGAAGACGACTGGGACTGGAGCATCTCTCACAGAGGGAGAGGCTGATGGATCTGGGCCTGTTCAGCCCGTTAAAGAGAAGGCTTTGGAGGGGGATCTTCACCATCTGAATAAATACCTGATAATGCTAAGGAAAGATGGTGGAGCCAGACTCTTCTCAGTGGAGCACAGGGACAGGGCAAGAGTTAATGGGCACAAACTGAGACACGAGAAATTGCATTTAGGCATAAGAAAAAAGCTTTTAGTATGAGGGAGATCAAGCACTGACACACGTTGCCCAGACAATTTGTGGATTCCGTGGAGATAATCAACCCATATGGACAGAGCCCTGAACATCCTGTCCTAGCTGACCCTGCTCTGAGTTGGGAGGTTGAGCTAGATGATCTCTAGGGGCCCATTCCAACCTCAGCAATTTGGTTAGATACTGTCTGTGAAGTTTGCAAACCAAGTGTTTGCAGAAGTATTTTCTTTATTTGTTACTGACCTACAGGTTTCTTTGGGTCCAGCCCAATTATGAGAATGTGAAATTTGGTGTAAAATGGTTATGTATTCCCTATATCCATTCCCTTCATGAAAACTCCTAGTCTTTTCTGCTGCTCTGTATAAAGTATTGCTCCACCATCTTAATAATTTTATTTGTCCTTCTCTGTAGCATCTCTAACTTCACCATGTTCTTCCTGAGGTACAGAGGCTAGAACTGCACACAGCACTGAAAGTGGGAGTGCACTAAGGTTTTATATCATGGCAAAATGCTGATGTCTGTCTTGTCCTCAATACCCTTTCTGCTGATATCCAATATTTTGTTGGCTTTTTTAGCTGCTGCTGTACATTGAGACAATGATTTCAGAGATCTGTCAATGATGACTCCAAGGTCTCTTTCCTGAACTGTAGCTGCAAAAAGGACCTGTAATTCTCTATCTGCCCATTCTACTGGGGATACAAGACTGAGAGAAGCTGAGGGATGAATGGAAGGGAAAAATGTCTGGTCGAATAGGCTGCTGTTTTCTTGCACTTTTTGCCTGCTAGCACAGATCTGCCAGAACACACTGATGGAGAAAGGCCTCTGTAAGCAGGTCAAAGTCTGCAGCATCATCTCCCAGCTACTGTGCCTTCTTTGCTTGAAGTTTGCTTGCAGCTACCCCTGTGAAACAGCACCACCAAGGAAGGGCCTGGTGGTTTTGTTTTCTCAGTGCCGCTTCCATCCACTTGGTGGTAACACAGCCTGTGTTTTTTTGTTCTTGGAGTTGCAGTTCAACCTCTTATGGTAATTATAAAGCAAATCGTCTCCAAGGCTTGCATATGGCCTTCCTACCATAATGGTAATAATTCCATTATTACCTTTCCATTACTGCCAAGGAAAGTATCTTATTTTAGCAAATGTCTCTTACTGAGACTGCTACTTGACAGCAGAGCTGACATAAATATTTATTGAACTTGCAAGAGGAAAGTATCTACCAAGTAGGATGGAGTGCTCATTCATGGTGGAAAATTAACAGCTGTTTCACGAACCTGCTTCTCCTATTGATTTCATTACGCAGAGTACCTGTTCAGAAATGAGTATGCTAAAATGATTGCCACAAGTGCCATAAGTTGAAACTATAGCTAACAAAAATAATATTGTACTCAAAGTCCAGCAGTGCTTTACAGGAATTCTTATCTAACTGCCTTGGAAATGGCTAAATTACAAGGTGCAAGCAACTTCAACTTTTGCACTCTATGTAATCACTGTATTTGCTACTCCTGCTACCCAATCTTTTCTAAAATTTAAACTTCTGCTGTCGAAAGGCAAAATAAACACTAGACAGGCCATCTTTAAAGCAAGAGAAGTGCTGAATGGGCTAGCATCCAAAGAGCTAAGATTATAGGAATCTGTACAGCAGGAAAAAATAAATGAGCAGAGTTGGACTTCTCCCAGGGTGAAAGAAAAGCATCCATTAAATCCTCCACTGTGCTTCAGGGTAATATTCACAACAAGTCCCATCTTCTCTTTCCCTGGGCAGACATTTAATATAGGAATATTCCAAAAGTGCATCTTCATTAGTTGTTTCAATCCTTACCAGTGTAGTCTTCATAGCGGAATGTCTGTATACCTGATTGAAGGGACTAAATCCTTCCCTAAAGACAGCAACCCTTGTGACATCTGATAAACTGATACCAGTAGAGTCCCTTCCCTATTAAACTGAATTTTTTCAGCCTACAGAATATCCCTCGGGGTTGACAGACATTAACCTTCTGGATATCTATTATATCTAATCTGAAAAATCACATGCACTAGAGCAATCCACCAAAAGTGAGGATATGCTCAGAAAGCCCTTGAGTACAGATTTAAACCTAAAAATGTAGTCCTCAAAACCCCTGAATGGCTCCTCATACGACTGATACCTTTTTCCAGTGAAATTTAAGAAGTCTTGTTTCTACATGAAGACAGAACTGTTATCACCTTAATAAACCTCTGCCCATGCCACAGACAGTGTCTGAGAAGCCTGTTCTTGGTGACCTTCCTTGAGCAGGAAGGTTAGACAGAAGGTCCCTTCCAACCTCAACCTTTTTGTGGTTCTGTGATATCGGAGTCCCAGAAGGATCCTCAAGGTTACCGCCTCTATGAGGTAGATTTCTAAATGTTATTCAGAAGGTTTTATGCAAGCAGACTTAAGAGCTGCTGGTGACACTTAATACTGTATGCAAAAGAGATCTGCATAAGAAATGCAGGGGAGGACATTTGCTTGGCTTTACCGAGCAGCTCAGTGCTTTGTGGGACTTCCTTAGAACAGGACAGATTTGATCTTCCTGCAACTAAAGGTTCATATCTCCTATTTAAGCATAGCTAAGCCAGTAAGGCAGCAGAAATGCAGTTCCTACCCTTCCCTGCACCATGGAACCATGCTGTGGAAAGAAAGACAAGGGTCATTGCATGAAAGAAAGGAAGTGCAGGAAATCACTGAGCATCAGTGACTGGTTTATGAGAAAGAGATATCTTGTTTTGATTGTTGTTCTTAGCCTTCCCTATGCTTTGCGCCCAAACAATCATAAGGAATGGATAAACAGTCCTGGCACTGAAGCCTAGAAATAAAGTCTTTACCACAAAAACAAAGCTTCTCCAGTTGCCACTTTCCTAAACCAAAACAAGGCAGCCTTTTCTCCATTTTAAAGGGGAAGTTAAATAAAATAGTTCCAGGCATGAATCTTTATTTGACCCCATACAACCACCCCATACTCACAGGATTGGGTGCCCAAGACAATTCCAGACCTACTCAGTCCCACCTCAATGTTTCATGTTGCGATTCTTGGACAGTCACACTTCTCCCGATGCCTTGCAGGGAGCAGAGGTACCTCATTTGCAGCTACATGTCCCAAAATGACAGCACCCAACTGAGCATCACAACACTATATCCTGCTGCATATCAACAAGAAAACTCCAGGTCAGGGTTCTAATCTTCACAATATTCCAGCTGCATCACTATCATATTTAACGATTCCTTTATGTATTTTGCAAAAAAGGAATGTGATACAAATAAAACAAAGGTTACAATATTGAAATTGGTTATCAAATGCAGAAACTTCAAAACACTCAGAATTTCATTAGGGCATGTCTGTATTTTATAGGTTTTTATTGGTGTCTAAATTTAAGAATGGTAGTTGGGGACACACTTCCTCTAAACTACAGGAGCAGTAGTTTCTGTAGCCACATAAGCTTAATTTATTTTTGACTGTAAAATATGTGTGATTTACTCTGTAATCCACAGCCATTATAAAGCACTTAAGGAATTCTCATCCAGTTATCCCTTCTGATCACTGATTTGAATAAACATGACTAACACTATAATTTTGAAGACACTGAATCTTTCTGAGTATGTATCTGACTGCCCTTAGACTATTCATTTTTAATGCTTTTTAAAGACTACATAATATTATAGTCAAGTCACAATTTTCAAAGCCAACGAAGACCTATAATGCTGTCCACATTATCTCTCCGTGCTGGCACTATAATCTCCATGTGAGCTCATTTGTGTATGACTGAGTATAACACTAAAGTCTGTTTAAAGTCTTACTATAAAAGAAATCAGTTCCTATTTTATCATTCACTGCAATATTGTGACTTCTCAATAGAAGTCCTAGTAACAAAGATGGCTCTGGCTGAGATGCAAAAGATAGGCAATGAGACTGCAGCTGCTTTCTAGGTCCTAGGATAATTTGGGGAAAGGAGCTACAGCCTCCTATGTTCTCTCCATGTAGTATTACACCTGTGTAATGACAGGTCAGATACTGAGGTGTTTGTGAAATACAGATCTATTTGTAAAGTATTAAATGTTCTTTGAATAATGGGAAAAAATTCAATACAATGTAGTAAGACCTTTCCAGTGAAACTAGGGAGAATAGAAAGCACTGGGGCTTCTACAGCATGACACACCTCTAACCTCACTGAACTGTAGAACACATATATATAGACCTCTGCTATAAAAATAGGCAGCAGTAAAATCCTTATCCTAAATCAAACTCTCTGAGATTGCTGAGTGAAATATGAGCTCTTTCACAGACAAGGAGCATGCAGGCTTCTAGGTAGGCAGGCAAAAGAGAAGTTGGTGTCATTAGAAAAAAATATATATAGGACTTATTTGACTTATGTTCATCATTTTCATTTAAAGATGGATTTGATTGCCTCTGAACCCTCAAGAAGCTTGAAAGTGAGGTGAACTTTGTGCTCAGAACCCATTCATAAATGAAATGTTGGCTAAATTAGGAGGCTGTGTTAAAGGCAAGAGAGAAAAGAATCTCACACACAGGCTTTGTGAAAGAACGGTGAGAAGAAAAGGTGCTGTTCTCGTTCCGTTATTAGAGTATGTGTTGTTTTGCCATGGAAAGACACATCTTGCAAAGCTTGTCTGTACACACACTTTTGCTTCTCCTTTTTTTTTTTGAAAAAAACTTCATTTAGAGCTACTTTTCTCAGGATCACAGGCCTGTGATTATATGATCATAAGAAAAATGGTTAAAATGTCCATACTTTGAAAGCACTCTGCACACTTAATTCTTGCTCCCCAAAATTACTACTTTCTGATGTTAAGGATGGGACTATTGTCTTTACCAAGCTCCTGATGTGGAAGGCATTTTTCTGTCTCCCTGCACATTGCACCACACACAGACTATGTGAGTTCAGTGGAACTTTGGCTTTTCCTGCCTCTTTCTCAGTATGCAAGCTTTAGCCAAGGTACAGAGATTTGATTTCCTCAAAAATGGGATCATTTCAAGAATTTCCTATTTCTAACTCAGACAAAACACAATTGCTTCATAAATCCTGCTAATAATTCCTTCTTGAAGCTGGTGGGATTCTCTCCATTGACTCAAATGGGAATTGAAGCAAATCTAGTGAGACTGGTACGTCTATTGTCTGGCTCCATTAGGACTAAAATTGCCTTTTAAAATATAGAGGAGTTTTTTTGAGACTTTTGTTTCAACTCATCCCACAAATACAAAGCTGTATTTTCATTAACTTTCCTAAACACATTGAGAACACAGCAACTGTTGGATTTGGAAATCAAGGAGAGTGCAGGGGGATATGCCATTCCCAGTCAACTACTTTGCCATGAATTCTGGTAACATAAGTTTTTTAACAGAAATCTTCATAATGAAGCTCATCAGGCCTGTTCTGGGAAAAAAAAATCATAATCCAAGTTCTCAATTTACATAGCTACATATACAAATCCAGCCTATCACTATATGTACTACAGCCAGTTTCCTTTATAAGAAACAGAAATATAGCACGTAACCCACCACCAGGAAGGACCATACAATTTTAATTGATGTAAGCACGAAGCGTATTTCTATTTCATCAATAAATCTAAGTGATTTTGAGTTTTCCTACTTATTGTTCAAAATTTTTTGTGAACAGAAAAGCAAAACTTCAGCAACTCTTTTATATTCATATTACCTTTGGTTTGAACACTGATGTGGAAAACTGACAGGATTTGTCCACTGATTGCATAATGTAAGATATTGTGGGGTGAGTATCTGCTCTCTGAATTGTTTCTCTGTAATGCCTGCAGAAAAAAAAAAAAAAAAAAGTTTACTTTTAATTGGATGAGGAAATTTTATAATGTTTTCTTTACTTCTGCAACATATAGTTTGGGTTATTCCATTAGCCAAATAAATTTGTGCATAGCTTTTATTTCAGTCATTTGCTTTAATATTTCCCAGCTTTTGTGCCTTAATTACAAAGGTATTATTGTACATCAGAACTTGGCACCATCAGAACTTGGTGTGAAATATTTGACAACAGTGGCATCCAGCATTTTGCACAGTTATTGACCGCAATATTTAGAGATCTCATAGAAAAATGCTGAAAAGCTTAAAGTTTCAGTCAAAATAAACCTTTTAAAGTCAGAATGGTTATACCATTCAATCCTTAACATTAAACTTTTTCTAAAAATTTAGACTGCAACTCAGGCAATGAGACAAGAGTGGAGCTGGAATTATGGTGTCCACAATACTGCCCAAGACAGCTAGCTTTAGGAAGGATATGTGAATCTAGACTTTGCATTGGGACCTTCTCTGGTTTTGAAAGATTTGTTGTTTTGTGTGTCAGGTTGTCCTGGGAATAAGGCTGCGTAATAATTTTCTCAAGTATTGTGTTTCTATCCTCATTTTGATGCACACAAATTACAGGAACAAACTGAAAAAGAAGAAAACAAATCTACAAGGAAGAAAAAGATAATGCTTCTGAAACCCCAAAGAAAATTGAATTCTTGTTTCTTTCAATAATGGCATAGAAAAACAACTAATTTAAAAATATTATTGCCACTGAGAGAGACATTTTTAGTGTAACTGTAGAATTATATTTTCAACAGATTTCGAGTTATGTTAGTTATGAACTCTCTACTTGAATACTAAAAGTCTTCTAAAGTGGAAGTCAGTGCACCATCCAAAACTACTCAGTGCAGGTCTGAAAATGTAGCCAATGAATGCTGACGTGCAAAGAAAACCCAAAACTATAGCAGTGGTCAGCAGCCCCCCTTAGATCTTTAGGTGACAATAGCTGTTGTCAGTGAGTGCCTGCAAAAATGACAGCCAGCAGAGGCTGTGTATTTCCCCAGCCCGTCACTCCTGACAGCCACAGGACCACAGCCATGTTTTGTAGGAAATACAAATTTGGGGAGCCAAGACACATTCACCCAGTATTTGAGCTTTGCCAATCACAGGGCCAGTCCCAAACTTTAGGACTTCAGGCAGAAAACCCTGGATAATTAGGTTTAAGTTTTCTAAAAACATTTGATGGAACTTGTCAAAAATGTAGAAGACTGCAAGTCTTATTCCAACTTTTTTTTCTTTTCTCTTTTTTTTTTTTAACATCTAAGACTTGACAAGAGCAGTAAGAAGTTCTCACTGAATCTACTTCACATGTGGTCTTGAACTGTGATGGAAATGGAATGAGCAAGATCTCATCTGTCACAGTGTTGCAATAAACTAAAAGAGTTGCTCTTACTAAAGCTGCTGGTGGTGTCAAGACAAGAAAGATGATGTGTATTCCAAACCCATATTGCTTTCAGGTTGTAGGATATGCACTCAGAAATCACCTCCATAGGAATAGGAATCAGCTGATTAAAGCTACCTTTGCTGCAGCCTTTTTTGCTGGATTTCAGGATTAGCAATCTCATTTTTCAGGCTGCAGAGGAGCAGCTCCAGGTGTGTGTTGGAAAGACTGAATGGGCAATTTATGCAGTAAGTGTTGTCACTAAAATTAATGTGCTCACAATAGAATCAGCAGAGAAAGAAGGTCAGGGTTACACTACATGAATATAGGCATGGGCACGTTTGTACTCTGATAGATGATAAAGCCTTTTTTAGGTAAGCACTTTTCAATGCCATTATCAAACATAAGCTTGGAATCAGTTTGAGAAGGGCATGATCACTTCAGCCATCTGAACTACCTGTGTTTTGCTATGGGTTCTAGTAGGACTATTGCAGAGCACCTGAGATGTCTGGACCCTAGAAGCCTTTGAGTTTGAATTCTTCAGTGCCAGGAGTCAGATTCCACTAGGATATAAATTTGCCAAGCACATCCCTTGGAATTGCTGCAGATACAAAGAGTAAAATTCATTTCTGAATATGCAGGCACTCCAAATCTGCAGCTGGCCCAGATGAATTACACTGAAGTGGAAGACCCAAGCAATCTGGCTGTGATTCAACAGAGACAACACCATGGATTAACTGCTTCTGAAGCCACCCAGGAATGGCCCCTTATGAGTAATTGCACTTTGGATTTAAAAACATGGGATAAGTTGCGCAATGAAGCACAGTGGAATGAATTTATGAGGCTGTGCACCATAAATTTATGATCTATGGGAGCATATAGTCAAAATGTATACACACACTTTTTCACTTGCTTGCAAATATGATATTTCTCTCTATTCATTTGCTTCCCATCCTTAGTTCTCCTATCGTCACCAGTGGGACAGAGGAAATGACTGTAGCACACAATGGGACATGGGCTAGACACTTCTGTTTCAATTCTTCACCAAAACCCACACTTACTCATTGTCTGGAGAAGATTAAGTCCTGAACAAGCTCAACTCTAGACTTCACCCTTAGACGTTCTTTTAAACATCAGCAATAGAACACACTTTCAGATTATTTGGAGATCTAAAAGTTGTTTCTGTCAACCTATATTTTTCATTTCTTTTCCCTCTCTCTATGATACAAGCACTGCAAGATATGAAATTTCCATATTCAGAATGGCAAGACAAATTTGTCTAGAATCATTCTATCTTTTCTCAAGGGTAAATGAGATAGACTTAGCTGGTGGACCACAGCTGGATACATCCACTCTGATTTCAGATATTCAATTAAAGTGCCTATCTTAGGTTGCTGGTTGCTCCAAACTCCTGTATAGCCAGTTGAGAACAGGAACCTCATTGAGGGTGTTCATAGTCCCTCTTTGATTTCTTATGTTTTCCACCAACCTGGGCAACTCAGTGAGCTTACTACAGTTATGCTGGTTGGATCCAGACCCACCTAGCAACAGAGAAATGTGAGACTTTAGGAGAATCCTCTCTTGATAACCTCTATCCCAGCTCCAAAGGCGATGTCCTTGTACAGGCTGAAGAGGGAGTTCTGCACAAATCTCTGATTTCGTGGCTGGACTCTTGTAACCATGCTCTGATGTCTAACTGCCACCATTGTAAGTGTGATTTAGACATTTGTTGCCCAGCTGCTTTGTTGAAGCCATAAAGCTGAAGTCCTTCACTTAAATCCATTCCTGAGTCTGTCATTTATTCTCCTGTGTGTTTTGATCAATACCTCAGAGCTCTTCAATACCATGTCACTGCATATAAGAGTTTGAAATTATATCCACGTTTTGGCTGACAAAGTGTAAAATACAACCTCATACCCAGGAAACATAATACTTTCCAGAAAATCATGAATATCCATAGTACATAAAATTCCTGGACAATCCAAGGTGTGTGGCAGCTTTTTTCTCATTTCCCGGTACCCCACACTGCTGAGTTCACTTACATTCACCGACATTATCAGAAACTGAGGATGCTCGAAACCTACACAAGTAAACAGGGCTCAAATTTTGAAAACTTGTGGGGTTTTTGTAGACCAATTACAGGTTTATAGGAAGATAACAGTGTAGTCATTCTTGCACAAAAGGGGTGCAATTAGGATAATAGATAGAAGTAGGTTTTCTTCTGCTACTTGCTCTCTCTGTTTCAGGTCTTTAAGCCTGAGATCTTCATGCAATTCGTTACCCATATGTGTTATGGCTGTACTTTTTCAAGTACTCTTTAATTTGTTACTTCTTTTTCATGCTTTATTTTAAGATTCTCTGGAAAGGCATTGAGTATATGCTTCATTTACACGAGTTGTAGTTCTCCAAAATATTTTTTCCTTATATATAAAAAGGTCATATCTTTCTGCAAACTTAGCAAGTCCCTTTGATCTAAGCTTAGCTGTCTGGGTATCTATGCAAAACACAGGTATGATCTCTCTGTTTTATCATTTGGTGCATGTAGAGGACAAGCAACAGAAAGGAAAGAGGTGCTTTTGTCACACTCTTTGGTTTCTGATAGTCAACAACAAACCTCCACACTAATTTGTTTTAAAGGAACCCTAAGACTGAAGAAACACACATGATCATTAGATTTCATTGTGGCACACTTTAGAAAATTACATCTGGCAAAAAGGAAGGGTCTATTAAAATTTTCTTTTGAGATTAATACTAAAAAAGTCTAAAATAAAACAGAAATAATGGGGAATCAATTAAAATTCTTTTGAAATTATTAATTCTAAAATGTTTTCCTAGAATTTGTGGCTTATGAAATTATTTTCTGTGTCTGTGTCTACTCCCTTCCCTCCCATTCAGTAATTTTCCTGCCTATTGCTTAACTGAAACTAGATTTGACAAAGGGGCAAAGGTCTCTGAAGTATTTTCTTCCCAATAGCCTCATGAAAGCAGTCTATCAAAAAGAAGCTTGAGGCAAAGCCTGAGGTATGCACTTACATCTTATTAGACATTGGAGAATTGACCCAGAGCCCAGAGCAAGAATCTCTTCTTTAGTGCTCACAAAACTATTTGTTCATTCCTTGTACCTTTGTTTAAATAATTGGTCTGTTTTGCTTTGTAAATATCAAGGCTCCATGGAGCTGCTAAGTTAAAACCCCCAGGGTAAGACCCAGGCTCTGGTGAAGTCTATCAGCATTTTACTATTGACTTTACTGGGGTCAGGATACAACCAAAGACTTTTCTGTCTAAATGGACAAGACAGATAAAAAAGGTGAGAGGGCAGATCAATACATTGAATAAATTATTCTCTTCAAATTTTTCTTTCGGCTTTAACACATATACACAGTGTTACCACAGCTATTCTACAACTCAGCAAAGAGAAACTGTGTATCAATTACATCAGTGCATTGAAACTGCCCAAAATGTTAATTTGATGAGAAAGTATTTCTAGGAATTCTACTTTGTCTTCTTCTCACCACATCTTTTCAACAGGTGTTCAAAACAAAACCAGCGATGACACACTTTCAAAGGGTGCCCTCTCTGCACACCAACACAGAGGGAGAGGCTTACATAGAGGTTAGAGCCACCCCACAGACACCAATGTTCACCATTTCCACCACCCACAAGTCTGGCACCTCAGGTGAGGTGGAACCCCCTGACCAACAATGTACATGTCAAATTGCCCGACAGCTGCCCAGAACCTCTGCTGTCTCAACCTACAGAACAGTGATGTGCCCCCCTGGGAGGAGGTTGTTGCCATCCTCAATATTCCAAAATTATATTTTCATATGGGCCTGTGGAAATCCTAAAAGTGGCAGCTGCAACCTCTGAAAATGTACAGTCCCTCTTACTTACTATCTGTACTACCTATGCAGCAAACCTGCTGCATTTCATTCAATACATGTATTATGAACTCCAAATGGAATATGAATATTTTATAGTGAAACATTATGCAAGGAGAGTGTGGAATCCAAAACTCTTCAATAAATACTTGCATCAATTGCCTTGTGCTCCTAGGCAACAATAAGAAAAGTGAGGAAAAGCACAAAGTTTCAGTCTACTTTTTATTGATTTTAGCTTGCTCATTCACTATGTGTTAAATATCACAATGCAAAATCCATTTTACCAGATGCAAGTGGCAATTACGCTTTTACTTTTCTAGGCAGTAATGGAAAACTGTCTAATTTAGCCACTGTCAGATTTTAAAAAATGATTTCTGACTGCAAAACTGACACAATTTAAGTGTTTACTGAGTTTGCCTGAAACAAGCTGCTTTAATTCAGGTTTTGATGTTAACTCCTGCTTTCTTGACAACGTGCACTCCTCTGCCAGCTTGCCCACTTAATTATTGGGACATTCTGTGCAGAGAAAAAACAGTACAGCATATAAAAAAGCTTGCCTGACCCTTTCCAGTCCCACAAAAAAAGTAGCAAAGGGACATTATTATGAATTCAGTCATAATCATTGAATTTAAAAGCCAAAAATCTAACTCAACAGATCTTGATTCTTACATCATTGCCTACAGGAAAAATGTTGTGCCCAAAGTATCAGGGAAAACACTGGGACAGTTCTTTAAATGGAAGGTGACATACTGAATCTTCATCTTCAATGTTTTGCAGGCTGTGTATTGTGGACTTCTGACAGCAGGTACCTGAAAATGTGTATATGAAATCCAAGCATTTACATTCATATTCTAATTATTCTGTTACTATATAAAAGTGGAGCACTGCCAGGTGCTGTTATACAAAAGAGTGAGAAATTAAAAATCCTCTATTTGTCTAGGACATTTGAAGAAGAGAGAAAGTGTTAGGTTTACAGTTGAACTTAATGTTCTTATAGGTCTTTTCCAACCTAAGTGATTCTATACTTAGGGACATGGTTTAGTGGTGGAATTGGCAGTGTTAGCTTTATGCTTGGATGATGATCTTAAAGGTCTTTTTCAACCTAAATGATTCTATGGATCTATACTAATTACCCTAAGTGACAAACAAAGTTAATGGCCCATGAATATGAACTTTCATGTAACAGAGTTTATGATTTCTAAATAGAAGAGGTGAGTCAACACATGTGAATTTAGTTCTGAAAAAGTCTGAGCAGCATGATCTTACACCCTCAATATTTTTCTACTGCTACCATAATTGACAGTTTGCCAACAGGTGCCTACAGCGTGCCAACACATTTATGACTGCAAAATAGGAAATCTTGAAGGAAAAACTAGAGATTTACAGACTGGTATAAGAAATGGAGCAAGGTGGCTCAGTGGGTTCTATCATATCGCTGCTGAAAACACATATTCAGGTCATGGCATGAGACACAGGGTAAAATGTATATATTCTCTACTTCCCCACATTATCACCAAGCTTTACAACACTGAGTGGGTACACTGAAGCTAGACTGAGAGCAGGATTAAAGCAGGTTCGAACTGAGGTGCCTTGGCAGGTAAGACTGTTCACATGAGCTGCTAGACATAACTCTTATTCATGATTTTGGGCAAGCACATCAATCAGTGTTTCCCAAATTTAGGAAGACAGAAAGGAATCATAATGTCTTGGCAAAGGAGGCATGAGATCCCAACCTGAAGCACATCCCAGAGTCATCCCAGAGTCATTACTGTGGGATGCCATGGGAAGCTAGAAAGCTGGACTTCCCTGCCTCCCACCACAGCCAGATATACGATAACTTAAAAAATGAAGTGGGTGTTGCCCCCCGTCTCTCAAAATGGCTTACCCATGAGTACTCTTCAAGGGACAGTAAATGACGAACATGTGGCAAATAAGATGGAGAAACAAGCACAATAAGCAATACTACTAACTGCAAGACAGTAGAACTGATACCACATGCTAAATTAAGTAAGAATATCTTTAAGAGCTTTGGTTGTTCTTCTTCTCACTTACTCTTGAAACACATTAAAAACACTTTGAAGTACAGCAACTACTCACTGGCAAGTGACACTTGCTCGTCTCTTGTTGCAAGTGGTATCTTTAGAATTTCAGTTTTGTGAGATAAACTAACTTACTACTTGTGCCCCGTGCTCCTGACAAATGCTTTACTGCCAACTCATATTTTCTGCTATAAAAGAACACTTGCCATAGTCTGGGATCCCCCTACAGAAAGCCTCCATGCCAGGAACTTGCAGAGATAGCTCTACACAATTTTCCTTCTTGGTTCAGAGGGATAATTAACTTGTGGCAGTTTTTATTAATATAACGTCCCATTTATTTACTTGCATTCCTTCTTAGTTCAGCAAAAAAAGGATTAAAAATGAGTTCTGTTCTCATTTTACAGCATCCCAGGATCTGATCTTGCTTTGAGTAGAAATTGCCTTCAGAGCCATCCTGCTTTCAATGAGAGCAGTGCTTGTAAGTGCTGGTGATATTTCAGGATTTAAAAGGCACAGGACTGTGGCATGACCTAACTGATGAGATATATTATGCTGATTCAGAGCATTATAAAATATTAATATCCCTGTCAAAGTTCAGCTCACTGACCTCCTCTATACACTGGTGAGCTCACCTGCTGAAAGGCCAAGAGCTCAAAGCTTTGACATTTTCTTTCTTTTGACAAAATAAATAACATTTCTGTGTTCTACAAAAAAACGAATGAACACAGGAAGAAAAATACTGACACATGCTTCTCACTAAGCAATTTCTGATATTCTAGGTCTCTTCTAACCAACAGCTGATCTCTGCTATGAAAACTCCAGGCCTCTTTGTCTTTAGCAGGATTTTTCCTCAAGCAAAGAAAACGACTTTTAATCCTGCTGAAGATAGATTTTTTTTATGGAGCTGCTTGGGCAAACTTGAAGAAGTAGACTCTCATTCCCACCCTGGAGTGCTGTGCCCTCACTGTCCTGCAAGGGGTTTGACAGCTGCCTGGGCTGTGGCACCTTCATTGCTGGCAACGTCTCGGAGCAGAACCTGATCGTGCAGCTGCCACACCATGCTCAGCAATTTTGGCACTCACCAAATGTTCCAGCAAGCAGAACTCTGTAGGATACTTAATAGTACTTCAAATTCTTTTTGATTTTAATATATTTAGCTTTCTGGGCTGTAGCAATTCATACTTTTAGCATTCTGATTTAAACTCTCCACTGAAACAATAGTCTATGAACTTGCTTAGTTTTGAATTCATTTCTGTTGGGAAAGAATGGTAATTTGTGAAGAGTTTGACCTAAGTCATTCTCCATTTCCTGAAAATTCTTAGTTATGATTTTCCTCCTATGTTAAATAAATTTTTAATGAACCCCTCTATTTAATTTAACCAAAAGTTTTCTCAGTTCTTCACCTGACTTCTTTTAATAACTCACCTATCATATAAAATAGTAGATCATTTCTGGTAATTTTAAAAACTGCAATATATGTGATCTTTATATTAAACAGTTCATTTGAATATCAGGTCAACATAATTGAGTTTCATTTCAATATCAAGGGTGATGTAAGTAATTTTCTTATTGATAATGATAAAAATGTTCATCTATTCTGAGACTCAAACTGAAGAAAGCAGGTATTACTTCAGATGCTGAATTCATCCGAATGTTGATACAATATGGAATAAGGTAAAGTATACTCATGAAATGTAATACTTCATACCAATATTTTGATTGTAATATAATGCACAAAATTTGAGATAGAATTCATATCTTCTTTTCCATGGCATCCTCATTTCTGATACGTCAGTCTTAAACAGCCCAAAGGCAAAAGGAAAAGCAGAAATGGAACGGCTACGTTCTGAAGGCTCTCCCAGAAGAAAGCTTTTTCAACAGGAAATTAACTTCGCTGCACAAGAAACTTGCTCCTTTCCAACGCAGGATCATGTAAGAGGTAGGTTCTGATGCTTTAAAGCACAGAGAGGTCACTCACCTCTGGTGAGTAGAAAGACAGGCAGAAAAGGTGTGCCAGCTCCCTCAGCTCTAGTAGGTGTAACCCATCAGGACCCATGAATTTGTGGGTGTCAAATTTGTCTAAATTATCTCTAACCTGCTTCTTCTCAACCAAGGAAAATTCTTCCTTTATCCAGACTTTCTCTCTTGGCTCCACAGTCTGGGGTTCCTGCTGGCCAAGGAAGGAAGGAAGGAAGGAGTTCAGCAAGTCCACCTTCTCTGGATCCTCCACTACCAGGGCACCCACCCCATTCACCAGTGGTCCCACATTTTCCCTTGTCTTCCTTTTGCTACTGATGGCTTTGAATGAGCTCTTCTTGATGCCGTTGACAACCCTTGCTAGGTTTAATTACAAATGGACCTTGGCCTTCTTCTTTGCATCCTTGCATCCTCTGATAATGTTCCTATATTCCTCCCAAACCGCTTGTCTCTTCTTCCACATTCTGTGTATGTGTTTCTTCTGCTAGAAGCTCTTTGCTCCCCTATACATGTCTCCTGCCTCTTTGTTCGATTTTTACTCATAGCACCAATCTTGAGCTCAGAGAAAGTAAACTGTGAATATTATCCAGCTTTCTTGAGCCCCTCTCACCTCCAGGTCTCTATCCCATGTTACTCTACCAAGCAAATACAGGAAAAGAACAAAGTCTGCTCTTCTGAAGTCCGAGGTAGAAATAATGCATGGATTTTTCTAGAAAGAAGTATTTTAATGAGATGCCTTAATGCTATTTTTACAGATTGTCATTAAAAGTATTTCTTATTCTTGTCATACCATTCTTGCAATGTTGATGGTTAAGTAATTATACATAAATTCATTAGACTGAAAAGAAATCTCCAAAATCAGTTTTTAGCCAAATTACTATTTTAAACTATATTTTGATCAATTTTGCTCTTCTTATACCGTGGAATAAAACTGTAAATTTCAAAATTTTTCACAGAGCAGAAATCCCTGGTTTTAGTATTCCTATGTATAATAGCAAAGTCTTCATCTTTAAACTCCAGAAGCAGACTGTTTTGCTTCAGTTGATCTTTAACAAGTTATTTTCTTTCTGGTCTTCACTCTGCATTACGTTGGCCTCAGTGAAATATGCAAAGTGACTCTCTTCTGATGAGCCACAATTCTATTTTCAGTGCTGCAGTTATCATTCAAGTCTGTCAAAACCAAATTGCAACACTTTGCAAAACAAGTACAGGAATATAAGCACAGTCCTCAGCTGCATATGTTATGTTGGCACCACTTTCAATCCAAAAGGTATAGACTGGCTGTAAATTTCAGAATGGTGCAGCATTTCCTGAATCACATTTGCTGCAGTATGCTCTTCACCAGAACCTTTAATGTGTAGTTCTCTGCATTTCCTAATGTCTCCTTGGCTGATTTGCAGATTTGACTTGAAACACTGCCTGATGGCCTGGCTGACGCACTGTGTAGCCGAACATTGGGTTGACTTGCCTTTGGACAAATGAAAAATCTCTCCAAGCATCCTGCTTTGGGTTATGCATTACTCCCTTGCCAACTTATTCATAGGACTGTGAAATAGCTTTTTACCAAAGACAAACCTGCAAGGAGGAGCAGAGTAATGGAGGTCAGACTCTGGCCAGCATTTGATGAATGCTTCCCTGGTAACTATGATTCCATGGCAAAAATCAATCTGGAAATTTTCTCTGCTGCATTTTTATTCCTGTTCTCTGCAGCTGAGAGATTCGTTACAGATTGGCTTTTTATAACCAGACATTTTAGGCAACTTTGCTTGCCTTGGAAAACCAAAAGGATGCATAATGAAGTCTGAATATGTTCAATTTAGGCATCCTGTGACCTTTTATATTCTTAGAAGTGTATTTCTAATAACCATAGCAAGTGTTGTTGAAAAGATCAGCTGCTCCATCTGAAATGCATTTGCTTTAGTGTCTTCCCCACTGAAGCTTTCTGTTTTCTGTGCCTTTTGACACAGGTTCTGGTATTTCTCCCTTAAAATGATATTCCAGACTGATAGTACCAGCTGTCCACCTTTTGTTCCCCCTTCTGACTCTGGTGTGACAGATGGTGCAAACAGCCTGGCACATAGCTGTTGGATCAATATAAGGCACAAAATACCTGCCAGATTGCTGATGACTAAGATGTTACATACTCTGGTACCATTGGACAGCTTAGCAAAAATGGCACTAGCCTGAAGGGAAAATAACCAAGATTCATTTGATTTTTCCAGGTTTTTTTTCAGGATAACTGTTATTTTGAATCATGGAGAGAAAAAGACTTTGAAAACCTCCTAGAATTTTCAGCTCACTACCACAGAACCACTGTAAGACTAAGTCTCTGGCCCTTCTGTTTTGTTATAGCTGGATGACTTGTCATTGCCTCTTGTCAGCTCCACTTCCAGATCTCAGCTACTCTTTCAGACCTTCCAAGGGTTCAAGGACTATTTTGCAGAGTAAATGTCCACTCGAAGTGTGGCTTTGAATACTCTTACTCTGAGAACTCAAACAGAAGCCTTGATTCCTTTCTCATTCAAGCACTGGAGGACCCCAAAGAGGAAGTGAGTGGTTGGAGGACATTGGCCTTGTTTGGCTTGCGTTGGGTTTTGTGGATGTTCAGCAGGGCAGCTGGCAATGCCTGAGTTGGCAGACATGACCAGTTCTGTTCTTGACAGCTCTCCAGGTGCTTGGCCACAGATTTGTAACTGCATCTGAAGTTTGCACTACTGACATAAAGAGATAACAGGTGAAAATTGAGTCCCAGTCTGAAGGTTTTGTGCACGACTGAAAAGCATATAGAGTGTTTAATTATGCATTTTCAGTTAAAAAGAGCAAAGGAAATGGCACAGACTTGCTAGAGGCATAAGAGTGGGATAGGGGAAGGAACAAGAGCCATCAGCAACTGAAAGCAAACTGTGAAAGAGCATGTGGCACATTCTCATCCAGTCTGTCTGCATGTCCCTAACTCTACCAGGAAAGTTCACCTCTGACAGAGTTCAAAGACAGCTGAAAGTGCTTTGGCAACCCATGGCATCAGACCTCCAGAAAACCTTCTCAGTATTTCATAAGGCAATTAAATATCTTTACTCTTTGGAGAGAAGCAAAAGGATTCCTTAAATCCTGGAATAAGCACTTTTTTCACTGGTTTTAATTTTAAAACAACAAATGCAAATAAGAATCACAGTTAATTACTAGAAGGCTACTGTCCTTTTTTACCTCCCATACACCCTCAATAAAGTGTTTAGGAATGTCACAGCTTTTTAAGAAAATCCTGGAGAAAATCAGAAATGCTCCTCCCAGTCCCAGGGCTGCATGCACTCCAACCCTCACTTACATTAGTGTTCTGAGTTTTTCCTTAGTTTAACCTACACAGTCAAAAAATGTATTGTCCCAAATAAAGAAGTCCTGTTTTCCTGAATCATCACCACATGAGACTGTCAGGGTGTTCAATGAGATCCTTTCTCAAGAGGGTATTGTGTATTGCCTAGCTCAGCTGCCTTACTTCCATTTCATCCACAAAAGTACTCCTGTGCAAATGCACCACCTCAAAGTAGTGCCAAAGTGCTCTTCCACAGCAACAGCGCTTGCAGAGTTCATACCCTGCTGCATCCCGCTCTTTGGGGTTGCAATTTGCCCCAAACCTTATGGGACATGCAGGCTGGGGAGGTGCAGCCGCAGTTTCTCAACTGTCTCACTGCCCAGCATCTGATCATGGAATCACAGAATGGTTTGGGTTGGAAGAGACTTTAAAGATCATCCAGTTCCAACCCCCCTGCCATGACCAGGGACACCTTCCACTGGGCCAGGTTGCTCCAAGCCCCATCCAAGCTGAGCTTGAACATTTCCAGGGATGGAGCATCCACAAGTTCCCTGGGCAAACTGTTCCTGTGCTTCACTACTCTCACAGTGAGTCTGTCTCGGGGCCAGCTGGCATTGGCTCTGTCAGACACAGGGGAAGCTCCCAGCAGCTTCTCACTGCAGCCACCCCTGTAGTACCCCCACTACCAAAACCTTGCCCCACAATCCCAACACACCCCAATTTTTTTACAGGGATGAAAGAAATTGTGCACACAAAGCTTTCTTGTACCTAAAAATGTCTCTTGAAAAGTTTGTCTTTTCATCTCTTTCTTGCAGTTCAGTTTAAAAATACTTTTTTTTTTCCCTGGATTATTTTCATTTCAAAATACTGTGGCAGAAACATCACTTTGTTTCTGTGGCTACACGCTGGCTTTTATCATAAAAAATAAATTTAAAAGCCCACTGAGAGGGGCTATGTTCTTTACATTTTTATGCTTGAGCATTTTCACTTTTACCTCATTGGCTTCAAAAAATGTACACATTATAATACAAAAAACCTAAAAGATCTACACAAACTATTAAGAAAAAAATGGCCTAAACCTGACTTCCTGGTATTTCATGTTGAAGGAAACTTTGCAAATGTAATCTTTCTGTTTTCATATTTAAAATTACAAAACATCTCAGAAAGTTAGTTTCCACTTTCCCAAAGCTTTTTCTTTTAAACACATACATTAAAAAAAAGTATTACGTCCAGAAGAAGGAATGGGTTTTAAAATCAACTCTTATTATTTTTGCTCTCATTGTTTATCATTATGTCTATTGCATTCTTTTAACTTAATCCTTTAGCTGGGATTTCTGATTTGAAGAGAATTTTAGCAATAAATCAGAATGAAATGGTAAATTGCCTAATCTCATGTTTATATTAAAAAATGAAAGTCTTTATGTCTGAATATTATTTAAAAGAGTAACTATATTTCTTTCCTTAAAATTCAGTTTTTTAATTTATTGCCATGACTTTTTTTTTTTTTTGAAGATTTTATATTCACTACATCAAAAATTAGAATCTATAAACAGATCTGGTACAAAAATTTCAGTGTTTCAGGAATATATAACACTCAAAAAATGTTATATAATGACCAATTTTAAATGAAATTTAACTTCAATGAAAATTAATTTTAATTTAAAAGTACTGCATATAAGAAAATGTATAAAAGGTTTTTTTCATGTGGAACATCCATCCCTCCATTTCAAAATTAAATGGATCATTTCCTCAGATCTGTTGGATGCCCACACAGAAACAAGGAGAGACAAAAGACTCCTAAACCATGGATTTCTGCTGGAACTGGATCTCCCTGCTGTGGGACAGGCAAGCTCTGGCACCCCTGATGAGACAGCTGGCATGTTGCTCTGTGGCTGTGGGTGCCCTGGCCTCAGAAATTACAGACCACAAAGATTTCTGCCCTTGTTTCTAGGGAATCTCCCAAAATCAAGCCGTTTCCAAGGAACATGCTGCCTAAAAAGTGGGATATACCCAGTAAAGAAAACAAAATGCTTTTATATTAAAGATATCCCTGAGCTGTTATTAACTCTGGGTTTGTCTACGCTATTTTTGAGGAAGAAGTTTCCTGTAGGAATAAGGTAGAAGTTTCAGGGCAGGAAAAGAAGCTACAGCCTCACCCATCCTCTACGTGCTCCCTGTTCAAACACCATGCAAATCCTGGATCAGCAGCACAAGCAAGCTTGTGGTTGAGCACACGCATGAAATCAGCTTTTTCATGCAGGGCACATAAACTTCCACCAGCCCAGTTCCAACACTTCTCACAACTGCCATTTTTCACACAGAGAGAAATCATTTGGATACGTATTTATGGTTTCTTGCGGTCACATGCAAGCTTATTGAGCTCCAAACCAGACATATGTAATGTTGTATATAACACTAGTGCAGACCGCACCATAGACAAACAAATCCACTTTTCCAGTGTGGTATATACACCTATTCACTGTCATCTAAAATAGCTACACACATTTTCCATCTTGTGGCAGGGATAAAGGGAATTCATCCACCTGGAGGATAGCAGGAGCAGAATGGTGTCTTCCTACAATATCCAGTGTAAATACATACCAGTCAACATGAATATATAAGAGGTGTTTCAAGCATGAGAGTGGTCTGCTTAAAACCAAATGTGCTATTTGAAGAGGCTAATTAAAAACTTACTTTTTCCAGAAAGATACATGCAGGACATCTAGCTGTTACTTTATTACAAATAAATAAAAATGCACTTAAATCTCCCTATAAAACATATACGGTGAAGTGGCAGAGCTGCTTATTTTAACTGCTTGAATAAATACCAACTCCAACTTTGTTGTTCCTACTTCAGATTTGAAATCCTGCCTGTTTTCTCCCAGGTGGATCAGCTGGCTAATTAAAGGTACTTCTTCATTCGTATGCTTGACAATCACAATTACTGCTATTATAAATACCATGCTGCCTGATCGTTTCCAGACAACTTTCAGATATCAACAAATTTCCAATCCAGTCATGCATATAGGTATGAGAAGACAGCTCTCGAAAGCCAAATAATTCTACACTATGCTGTAAAAACACGCTCCTTCTCTCTCCTCTCAAGGTAATGCACTGTGTACATTCTTAATCTTTCTGCCTCTCTTGCTAGTTAACAGTGACCTGCTGTCTCTGTGCATATAGATTAAAACTTGAATTAAAACATTACTCGGGGACTTGAATTACCCACTATGGATTTGCTGCCCCTGGACTTGACCCACTCCCCAGCAAAAAATACTTAAAGTGAAAAAAAAAATATCAAGCTGGGACAGGGCTTCCCATTTGGTCCCTAATACCGTCTGAGAACATAATGACTCAATTCATTTTGCCCTCCGATTAATGGAGCAAGCTCAAGTATTATAAGAAGCACTTTAATTCCCTCTGATGTTTTCATTATGAATTCCTTTGTGGCAGAACTCATTTGCAATAATGCATATGTAATTTTGGAAACCAAAAGGAAATCCTGTAGCCTTCAGGACATTATTAACCTGCAGAAATGCTGAGGCACACGTAAAAATCAAATATGCTAGCACCAGCAACCTCTCGAAACATTTTATGAATAAAATTGGTAAGTAAAGCTGCATCTTGCTAGTGGGAAGTTAAAATGGCTGAATTAATAATGGTTAAAACCCTAATCGTATTAGTGACACTTAAGCTGTCTGTTCAGATATTTTCTTAGGATTCAAAGATATACACTGGAATGTTTAAAAATTTTAACAAGTTTATTATCTAAAGACATTTGGAAGTGAATCATCTGCCAGTAACAGACTTCCTCTTTCTCTTTTTTTTCTGCATGGTCCATTTTGGTTCTTTTTTAAACAGTGTTTGTCATCCACAGGTAAGAGACCTGATATTTTTCAAAAGCAAAAAGCTCAATCTTATTTGACCTGTGCTTCTTTTAACAACTAGAGGCACACTGCTGTATTTTGAAGACCATGTTGTCTCATTAGACGCAACAAGGCCAAGGCTATTGTCTCCAGTAGTTTATGGAGTTATGTAAAATAATCTGATTTCCCTTTGAAGTGGTGGATTTGATGACTCTAATTCTCTGTAACAGGGTAAAATATTTTCCTGTATACTATTCACAGTAAATGTAACCAGTGGCTGGTTAGGAGGCTAAGGAAACTTCCCTGTGTGACCACTTGGGAGGCACTCTGGCCATCACACTGTCACCAGCCGGTACCAGGTCACAACGTCTTGCCTTGAGCTCCCACGAGCCAGAGCTCTACCTGCAGCTCACACTGAGCTACCTGCACTTAAGGTGCTCCTCAGCATTTCTCTAACCAGTGGCTGTGACCCACATCCACTGTGTGAGAAATAGTAGGGACCAGAAGAAACCAGAAATATCACTAAGAAGTTTTTTTTCCTGCTTATGTCAACCCTTTTTTACTTTAGTAAAAATCAGTGGATATCCCATTTGTTGTTTTGAATCCACAGGTTTGTATAGAGAAAGATATCAATTACCCTTTGTCATCAAATCCAGAATAAGAACAGAAGAATTTTCTGGTTCAGAGCAAAAATACACCTAGGTGAAGAAGATAACTAGGAAGATGTAAAAACTAGAAAAACATTTAACGTCTTTTCCTAATAGTCTCATAGACTCAGAATCTTTTCATTCAGGGTATTTTCTAACTCAGCATGGTATGGCTTATTGGCACTCTGCAATGGATCTCTTTTTTAAGTACTTATCCAATCATTCTTTACATACATTCAAGACTTGTTTTCACAAGGTCTTTTGCAAGTATTCACACAAGGCTGCTGTCTGTTGGCTGGAGAACCTGCTGCTTTTGCTTGGTTTCAACCCAGCTCCTAGCAGTAGGGTTTTTTCCCTGTATTTTTATTGGACAAATTAATTTTTCCCTTCCCAGTTTATGCCATTCATAATTTTGCAGTTTTCTTTTGCATCCTAAGTCATCTCTTCCATATTGAGAAGTCCCAGTCAGCTCAAATATTCCTTATATGAGAGACCACATGACTCATTGTGCTTGTCAATGAGTCTCTGAGCCTGCACCAGTTCAAATGCATCCTTTCTGAGATGAGGGGAGTGGAGTGCACGATACCCAGAATAAAGGCAAATGTGAAGGTGTCCTATCTCTGAATGTACTAGAAGCTTGAACTGAATATGCATGATTTCCCTGAGAGACAATTGTGAAACAACTTATCCTTCACATGTTATCATTTATTCCTGAGAAAATTTAGCTGTCAGGCATGAGATTTAAAGAGGTTTACAGTGAGTTTTGTAGCACTAGTTGTATAACTACAAACATTACTCTTACTAATAGTAAATATCAAATGCCATTGAGAATGTTTTCAATTTCTTAACAATAAAGCTGTCCTGTAGGAGGCTCAGACTGACTTCTGAGATCTGCAGATATGATACAGAATAGCAAATATAGTGACATTCCTGGTTTCTGGAAACCTGGTCCAGCTCCTTGTGTTCTTAGAATAAACTGGTGCAAAATTCCTAAATTCACCAGCAATGTTAATCACTGCTAAATTAATTTTATTTGATGCTGTACTATTTCAAAAAACAGTCCAAAATCCTTCACAGAAGGTCAGCATTGAGTGTGAAACCACACTGAAATGTAAACATTAGAACAGTAGGGCAATAGATACAAACATCAAGGAGCAGACCCTCGTTCAAATCATTGTATCATTTTTATTTCTGAAGTATTAGCTGTTTCAAACACTGATGAAAAATAAACAAGACTTAACCTCCATTCTCATGCTACAATTAATCATTATCTCTACAAAGATGTGAAATAGCTCTGTCCAAAAAGCTGGAGTTCTAGTTCATCTTCGTGTGAATCAACACAGACAGGAGGCCAGAACAACTCCAAAACCACAGCTGAAATGAAAAGATCAAATTTGTTTCGTTACCTCTCTAACTGCAGAATCCTGAAGCAGCACCTGGGCAGCAGGGATGCTCCAGAGGGAATGATGGCACCATCGGGCTCAGTCCAGCCCTGGCAGGCAGTGGGGCTAATGTTTGCACCCATTTACCAAGGGTCCACACACATGGAGTTTACCAGCATGCTGTGATCTCCTCTGTGACTTTTATGATCTCTGAGCTTTGGGCTCTGTTCCAGGATAAGGAGCTCAACCATGTCCATGAGAGGGCCTCCAAGTCTCTATAAACAGCAACGTCATCTCTACACAGAGTTTCTGCTTCTCAAAAGAGGCAGAGGATAAACAGCTGTTGGCATTTCCACTTCCAAATAGGTTTCCATCACTGATATTCTCCAAGCCTTGGTATCCTCAGCTGAAAGGTCACTTGACCAATTCTACCACCTTCTGCGCTATTCTTCCACTTTTAACCTTTTCCTCCCAACAACATAAAACTTTGCTTTTCACAAAAACCAGTTTAAGTCTAACAACTATATGAAATGGAAACTTTCCCAAACTTCCTGTGAAATGAAAGACCTCCTGGATCTCAGCTGCTGGGTCACACTCAGAAATCACAGGACCTGGAGTGGCAATCAGAGCATCCCACTCCAAATTCTGGTAGGTCAGCTTCTCTTTCTTTGCAGCCAGTGGTGAGGAGTCCTGTAAGACACAGGTAGTCTGGGGCTGGGTGACTCGTAAGGACTCTAAAGGGAGCCCAGGCCAAGTGACTCAGCAGTAAACATGCATTCTGCACACAGGCTCAGCTTGTGACCTGGAGAGATCCAGGCTGCATGGCAGCACACCTCGAGCCTCTGGCCTTCTGAACCCATCACAGGAGCCTAACGGAGCTACTTTGCTCAGAAATCCACCTGTGTGCTGCAGCAGCACCATGATGCTCCTTGTAGGCACAGATCGTGTCCATGAGAGTAAATGAAGCAGTGACAGCCAGCACTGCAGGAACCCAAATGTTTGTTCTGATAAACTGTTGGAGACATTCATGGCATGCTTTGAACTCTAACAGGCACTTCCCCAAACATTTTCCTCAGGAACGTGCTGCAGCCAGTACAAGGCAAGCACAGTTCCCGAAAGTCTTAGTTAAGGGAACAATTACATTCTCTTCAGGACGAGGTAAAAAATAATCTGAGCTTGCTTTTATGCCATAAAAGTATCCTGTCTGTTTAATTTAAAAGATAAGTCATAGCAAACTGGATCCCCAGACCTTGTCCTGGATTTCTTGAAGGCTCACTGAATCCATGATGTGTCCAAAGAAATATTTCAGGCTATTGACACTAATGCTTTCTGATGAAAGCTGGGTTTGTCAGATATCCTGGGCATAGCTAGTGCCAGATCAGTCAGTCTGATTTTAAAAAAAATCCTCATTTTTAAATGGGAAAAGTGAAATTTATTTCACTTCTGAACCTGAAATTTATCTTAACTTTGCCTAAAGGAATCACTAATAATGATGTCGTTCAGTCTCTAGAGTTCACTCAAAGCTTGGTCTTATCTAGGATAGTCAGTAGAAGTGCCAGCCAGCAGACAAATGTCCACCAGGAATGGAAATAAACTACTGAATCATTTAGAATTGCTTATTAAAACCATAATTTTCTATCACGATTGAACCTAGCTAAACTGAAACTGGGATCTAAGACTAGTCTTCTTTGTTTTAATTTACTCCAATCATTTCAAGCATCAGCTTAAAACTGCTTTATCTTATCTCTCTTTTCCACACACTGAAATTTTCATCTAGCTTTGACCATATCAGTAAATCATCTCAATGTCTATGTATTATGATGTTTATTCAGGTTTAGTTCTATATCAATTAGTTCAATCTTCAGGGATGTTGGAGTTGAGACTAAATTCAGCTTTTTAAAGGTCAATGCACAGCCACTCTACTATTTATTTATACAGAATATTCACAGGAATTAATTGCATAAGTGCATGCACTTTTAGTAAATAATCCATTTTATACTGCTTTAAGAAATGCATGATTGACATGAATATGTCTCTTGACATATTAATTTGTTTTATAAATACTGGAAGTCATAATTACTGGAGATAAAATTGCCATAATACAGATGGAGAAAATATGCTAAATAGAAAACTACTGTCTGTGAGTGAAATTTAATTGTTCTCCAGAAGTCTCATTGTAGAAACCATGCAATCCCTTTTGAATACAGCTAAAAATTGTAAAGTCAGTACTTTTCCCTTCTAACGGTCAAATTATTTCTATCCTATACTTCAGCTTGGTTCCATCTTTGTGTATTGATTTCCCTAATCTTTGGATTGTCACTGCATATTTACTAGGGAGAAAGGGAAAGGTTTTAATTTGAAGCAGCACTGTGTGATGAGTTGCCACTATCCTGCTTTCCTACAGAATAATGCTCAGGAGGGAAAGGGTGAAGAAGTCTTTTAAAGCACTTGACAGCATGAAGAAGGAAAGGTGAGAAAGCTGATGTTATACAGCCACTGTGAGAGCAGTAGGGGATGAGATGACACTGGATGAGGACAGAAGGAGATTGTCAGGCCAAAGGAAAAGCAGGAAGAAAAATACCTTTTCAGGGTAGTGCCACCTTCATCTGGGCATTATACCTGTTTTTTCTTCAAGCACTAAGAAAATACTTTTACTGAAAAATTTCAATACTACAGAAAATGCACTTACGCTGTGCTGCTTATATTACACCAGATTTAGGCAGAGCCTATGATCACAGAAAGCATTCCCCAGGCACTCTCCTCCTCTGTTCCACACATGTACTTCCCCTACAGTCCTCTCTCCACTCAACTGAGGGCAAAGATTGGTCACACCTGGTCTCCAGAAGGACCAGGTTTCTGGGACACAGAGGTTAAGAGCTCTCCTACGTTCATATCCTGCATTTGCAGCCCAGTTTCATGTGCATGACATCAAACCCCTCTCTGCAGAGCAGACCTATGGCAAAGCTAAGCACCATGCCCCACATGGAGCATAAACCATGCTCTTGCTCTTCCAGAACCAAATCCAGGATATCCTATTGGGAATTAGACCTGCTTCAAGAGGTCAACTCTAGGCATCTTTCAGATGCTGATGGATGCATTCATAATGAAGAGCTTGCCTAGCAAGGAATGACAAATAAATTATTAGTATTTGTGACTTCAAAGGACAGGCTGTAAACACCACTCTGCTTTCTTGCAGCAGATGCCAGCACTCACTGTGTCGTTATGGCATTCTTCTGCCATTCACAGGTGGAAACAGAGGCATACCTGATTCTAATAAGTGACATTTGTTGCTAGGGTAGGAGGATTATATGCAAAAATAAAACATAAAATAGAAGCCTTAGCTCCTTGACATAATCCTTTCCTGACGGGACTGAGATTTCTTTTTTGTTACTGTGTGAGCTCAGCAGATTCAGCCTAAGCACAGCTCATCAGCTTTCTATTTCTGCTGTCACTGGGTAAGCATATGTCACAATCCACTGAGCGCCTCAAAGTCATTTACCAGCCTCTTCTGGAATCAGTTCTGTAACAGAATTTCCACAGGTGATGCAAACTTTATGCTGGCAACTTCACATTATTAAGCTGCCTAAAAGTCCTGCCCTGGGCCAGGACAAAGGGTATCCATATTTTGCTCCATGTGTAAGTATTCACACATGGTAGTCCCAGAGCCATAACGTTGAAAGAAAGAGGAAAGCATTTCTCTCCAGAAGGCATCACCTGTGGGAATGGCAGAATTGCCTCAGGGATCGCTCAGAAGTTTGCAGAGCACACTCTGACTGACACAGGTGTGCCAGCCCAGGCTGGCAGACACTGCCCTCACCCTGCCTGCAGTCCCTGTGGGTGCTGCCAGGACACTGAGCCTGAACCAAAATGCTTGGCACTCAGCAGCCTGGTTCTTGTCAGGAGCATCACCAAATGAGTCACAATTTTGGGGCTGCCTCCTTTCTGGCCAGGCAGGAAATACTGAGCTCAGTTTGCAACTGGAAAAGGTAAAACCCAGTGAAAGGGGTCAATGCAGCATAGAAAGAAACTTGCTCAGGCTGACCAAGGAGCACAGGTCTGGTGCCAGCTGAGGGGTTCAGCCCTACAGCTGCTGAAAGACTGAGATCAGGGATGCTATTTAGGCAGCAGTTCTCCAAAAGCACTTAGGAGTTTGTGGGCCTTCCTTCAGTTGAAATCACAGAAAGAGGAGCTTTCTCCCAAATGCAAGAAAGCAAGAAAGATGATAATCATCTGTGATTATCTCAATTTCTTTGAGCATTCAAACAGTTAAGCAGATTTAACAAAATATATCAAACCCAATTCCAAAAATGTCATAATAAACATAGATGAGAAAACTTTCTGGCAGAGCTTCAGGACCCATGAAAGGGAACCTTCTGGGCAAGATGGCAACAGTTTCTGGCACAAAGTGTGGTCTGGGCATAACCTGAGAATATGGGCAAGCTAGAAAGGAGTAAATTCAGTTTTGAAATGTTAAAGAAGGAGATGTATGGATCAGGAAAGAGAGGGGAGAAGTTGATTTAACAGTTGGCCTTGACAATAAACCTTCACTTGACTGATCCTTTGGAAACCAGGATTGATCCATGGATTCAGGAACAGTTGTGACTTCATTCTCACATACACACATGCACATTCTAGGACAGACCATTTAGATAAATGAGAGCAAAGGAGACTTTTCCAAACATTTTTGATCAGTTAATAACTATTTTGATCAGTTAATAACTATTTTATATTCCAGAGGGCTTTCATGGGAGATTGTGGCAATAAAGAAAAGCCCAGGAAATAGGCAGAGTACTTAATTCATATTGTTTCCTAAAACATTGTCCTGAGTGAGACACTAGCTGAAGTCTCTGATAAAATACCGTCTTTATTTCCTAAAGGACCTGTAATTGAACTTATCCCAGTTACTGGTGCTGAAGCTGTTATGCACTGGTGTACAACTTTTGACACATTTTATGCTCATTAACTTTTCTTTAATTTGAAAGATGTCTAGGGCATCTTTGCACACAAACAGAATAAGTATATGGTATTTACATAGAAGAAACTACTCAATTCAATTTCTTTTAAGCATATATATGTGATATTACTACATAGGCTTGATTTTACTGTGTGGATGGGTAAAGTGAAAAACCATAGATATCCTCTTATAGCTTTTTCTGTGATGCTGCTAGGAAGTCCTAACATTTCTGACTTCAATACTATCGCAATTATTCATATCTTCATACCAACAAGCATTGAGCAAGCTTGGTCCTTAAATGCACTCCTCCAAGACATGAAACACGTAATACAATCAGTTGCACATGATCAAGCAGGTGTTTAGTATGGACTTCAGTGTCAGCCTGCATCTCTGGATGCAAGAAGTCTTTGATCTGTATATCAAAGCACAATGGTAATGAGTGCATTCACTGAACTACACCTTGGTACTTCAGGTACATTTCACTCCCCTGAATTTTGATTAAACAGAACTTCAGCAATACCACTGATTAGCAAATTGCTGTCTCAGAGTCTCAGCGTTTAATTCTGTTATGTATTCATTTGAGAGCATCACCAGCTCTGCTCTTGTAGACTGTAAGATCTAGTCATGGTCCATCCTGACACACTAATGGTTGATGTGCTGTTTCAACATGGAATTAGAAAATGAGACAATCTCTTATTGCACCATAGCTAACGTGAGCAAGAACCACCAACAATCTGTGGATGTTTTACAATGCTGACAAAACTGGTTAGAAGTGTCTTGTCTTTTCATGGCTCCCAGTGCCATTGCATAACCACATCAGTAAGGTTTATCAGTGCTCTGTGACTGTCACAGATGTTGCAGGAGGCTCTACAGAACATACAAATTAGGGAAAAAACACGAGAAATCACTGTCACTGGTTTTGAAAATAAAATCTTTATTCTTGCTTCATTGTAATTCTGTCTTTTATTCCAGTGGAAAGTTAATTTTACACCTTGCAAACAGGTTTACTTATGCAAAAGATGATTTGGCAAAGTTCTCCTGAATTCTGCAGAAACCTTGATAATTTCCCTGGAAAGAAGCATTGTTTTCTCAATGAGGTTTGTTTAGGGGGGGATATATATTAAAGTATTATTGATAAGACTTACCTCTGGTAGCACTAAGAATTAGTTTGACTTGCTAAAACAATCAAACTGGTGTAGCATTCTTGACTTCAAGCTAAGACTTGTATTCTTCATAAGTGTGTTCTTCCCTTACTCAGCCCTACCCAATTTGATGCTAGACTAATCTACCATTCTGCAATTCCATTCCAAAAATAAAGGGGATTTCTTCGGTATTATTCTTCATTTCTTCAATATTTTTCTTTGCTTCTTCAATATTAATACACTCTCATTGTTTTTTAAGGTCAGAATGATTGCCCTGATGCAAAGCTTTCTTTCCGATACTTTTTCCAGCCTAATGTCATAAACATTTGGAAGCTGCACATTTGGTAGAAATGTGTGTTAGTGTGCCTCTACCTCTGTTTCTGCATATCTGAAGTGTTACTCTAGAGCTCCTTAGCTTTGCTGCCTGAAGCTGGACTGATACAATTCCCCATCACTGAAAAGTCCCAGGGTGCTAACAATTCTAAAGGCAGCAGCATGTGAAATGTGAGCTTCAGGGTCTTTAGCATGAAAAAAGTGCATGAGGCACTTCCCACATGCTGCTTTATGAACCTAACTTGCTCTTTTCAGTTTGTGCTGATGAAGATTGTTTCTGTAAGAGGAAGGATATGCTGTAACAAGTGAAGATTTGTAGCTACAGTGCTGTTCTCTAGATTTCAAAAGGTTTGAAATAAGAGTGTTTCTGCCTCCCACATTTGAAATCTGTATTCAGTGAAACTGGCTGAGGTATAGAAATCAGCAAAAAAACAATTTGTTACTGAATAGATAACAAGTGTCAGCTATTTCCAAAGAAGAGAAAAAGAATTGCAGAGAGCCTCTGCCATAAAACCATAGTCCTGAAACAGAGTAAGACTGAAAAAGGGTTTTGGACTGTTTCCTACCACTTCCAAATGCAGAGCCCTGCACATAACCTGCATTCCTTATGGAGTTCCACTGCTGGAAGTCAGCAAGAGACAATAAGTTCACTAGACAAGTACCTGTCTCCAGCCAAAGAATAATGGGTGCACTGTTTCTAGAAGTATACACATCCTGCTTGTACCAGAATGGCTCCTTAATATGATTCCTATGTGCTCCTATTTCCAACGCTAATAATTGTCCAGAATATTTGGAAATAGCATTAGTAAGCATGCTTACTAATAGCATTAGTAAGCAGGAACTTTTAAAGCTGGCTTTGTAAAGACTAAATCTATTAACCGCAACATTTTAAGCTCAATTTCACAAAAGCATC
Source organism: Grantiella picta (assembly GCA_013397955.1). NCBI lineage: Eukaryota > Metazoa > Chordata > Aves > Passeriformes > Meliphagidae > Grantiella > Grantiella picta. Next base: position 69,076 of record VZRM01001684.1, read on the forward strand.
TGGGCGATTAACCTTCATGACAGAATTGTAGTTGGGCAAGACTAACAGAGACAGAAAAAACAAAACTAAACCACAAAGATGCAAACACAAAGCACTTATTCTCATGCTATAAAAGTTTTCTTTGGAAATTTTAAATGGGGAATCGAAGATTCTTGTGGGTTTTTTCAAGCAATTAGTTTCTTAAGAGAGGAATGTAATAACCATAGTCAAACCAGATGAAGTACTTTAAGAGAGATTTGTTAGGGAAAAAAAAAGAACATAACTTCTTACAAGACACGTTCCACACTTTCCAGATAAATTTCCTTCTGGACAGAAATCATAAAAAAATTAGAAGTAAACAACATCTTTCTCAGGAACAGTTCAGATACCTGCAGTATAAATACAGAAAGGTATACAAGTATTAAGTTTCTCAAAGAAGACAAATTCTTCCATAAGATTTCGTCATTCTGACTACAGGGCTGGGCAGAAGTAGCACGTTACAAACACATTTTTCAGGTAAAATCTTGAATCAATTCCAAAATCTTTCCCTGTCTCAATTTAGACTACAGTTTCACATTGGAGTGGCTGTATTTTATACCGAACTGCCCAAAACCTTTACAGTAATTTTTATTTTTAAGGATATACTACTGATGACCAACTCAAGGACCCTACAAAATTTCTACTTATGTATAATGATGTTGTTCTACAACTCATGTGAGATAATATAATTCTACCTGCAAGATAATCAACTTATAAAAGTAGATATATGTATTTTATTCTTTAAGGATATGTTAGCATTAAAAAAAATGTAAAAAATTGGGGTACATTTCAAACAATGGATAGTTAAACCAAGAATATTATCAGAAAACATTTAAATAAGGAGTATTTCTGTGTAGTCTGCCTCTCATTGCTTTGACTTCTAGTCAGACTTCTAGTGAACTAATGGTATTCTCATAAATTATATAAAATAATAAATGTGCTATATATTGTAAAAGAGATATTTTATTGTTTAAAGTGACTACTGCAAACAAATCTCAGATGTGAAAAACTCACTTTGAAATTGATTTGCTGATCTTATTTTAAAAGTTGCACTAAAAATATCTGCTTATCATCTGGACAGTGCCGCTCTAATAACAGGATATTCAAGTGTGGCACATCCAATATTCAAGTCCAATGAAATTAAGAGATTGGGAAAAAATACAGAGATAATTGCTACAAGTAAACTTAACACTTTACCTCACAATTTACACCCAAAATCTTGCAATGAAACCACCAACCCACTAAATTATTTGAAGAAAAGGGCTTTGTAAGCCTCATAGGAGTTGCCTGTAGAAGGGCTGTGAACAAACGAACAGCACAACAACTCCTAATTAGAGTGAAAGGTCAGGTTTAAAAAGTAAGATCATCTTCTCCTGCACCTGGTGAGTTGACAGAAGAGCAGAAAAGCAACATGAACAATACCTCAAAATGTCATTTCTGATTTAGCACTAAATGTAATTATGATGCTATATTAAAAGAATGTATCCATGCCCAAAGTCCTTGAGCAATCATATATTGAATAAAATTGCTTGATGAAATTTTGTCTACCTCTTTTTACCATATTTTAGTCTTCTATAAATCCATCCTTTTATATTATAAAAAACATAAATTTTATCCTTTTATTAGACAGATTTGAGAGATATATAGAATGTAGAACACAAGAGAACAGAATATTTGCTGTTACTCAGCATACTATGGGAAAATTGCTTCAATCTTGAAATTCACTGAAATTTATTGTTATTTCCTTTATATCAATGCAGCTGTCAGAATTATTGAGAGGACCAAGTTTCTCTGAATGATACATTAAGCCCAGGAAAAGATTCTTAAACCTGAAATTCTGACTGGTGGAATAATCTGAACAGGCTCCTGATTTGTCTGTCTGGTATTTAATCAAGAATTTAGGAATTTTTACCATAACAGATTATTAAGAGAAAAGGCCTGATACAATTGAATTATGATTAAACAAACTGAAGGAATTAATGATTCTGCCTTTAATGGTGTGTATTGGAAGATGCAAGGTTACTTAGTCACCTTGTTTGTTTTTTTAATCCAAAAAGTGCGCAGGTGGGACCAGAAGCACATTGCCAGACTGTTCTTCTCCTTCTAATTCAATAAGGAATTGCCAACTGATTTGTTTACTGGAAAGGTAAAAAGGCCAGAAGGGAAATTCTAAGGGATAACAGTGCATAGCTGAGTACTTATTATGATGAAAGGTGATGTCAGCAGTTTCACCACGGCACTGGGAGAAGTGATTTTGTAAGCCTCCCTCACAGAAAAACAAGACTAGTACTGGCCAAAAGTGTTGGCAAATGCTGGGTCATAAAATAAATGTAGCATGATGTCAGTCTGGATGGAAGGAGCTGAAAATTGCTTTCATTCCACATTTGGAAAAAATCTTCGGTTGAAGACTGTTGAGAAAAGGAGATATTTCAGAAATGTTGACTCACTCTGTTTTGACATTTCATTTAATGTCAACTTTTATTTTTGTTTTGAAATGGTATTTTTCATTCCCAAATTGCCTTTTTCTAAAAGGAAGGTTAACAAACATTTCAACTGACATCTCCAAAGATGCAGTTGTTTGAGGTTTTTTCCCCAAACAGACTTCAAATTTACCTTTTTTTCCAACCAAAGGAAGACTGATACATGATCAGCTTTAATTTAAAGGCTTAGAAAGCCAAAGCCTGTGGAGATCTTTGAATTACCACATCAGAAGATTACTACAAGAGCATTTAGTTATTAAAAAGAAAAAAATCATAAAAGGGCTCCTCTCTTATCCCTCATCTTTTCCTTCTCCCAAATCCCAGTAATTTTCCTCCTTTATCTGGGATGAATTTTCTCAGTTCTGTTTGTAAGCAGCAAGAGCTGTCTCCAAGCAGCACTTTTGCTGATATCTTCCTCCTTTCACAGTAAATCTTTTAACTCGTTCCATGTGTGGTTTCCGTGTTCTAAGGTCTTCTCTGTCTTTACCATCGTTTCAACCTGGTGGATGTCTGGACTCCAATTCTGCTGGAGCCAGGTCAATTCCAAAGCCTCTTTCTGAGTGACACTATGTCCCAGTTCCACAAAATGTTAATGGTGAACAGTGAAAATTATTAAGTAATCCAAGCATTCATACACGTAACTAATTAGTCTAGGAGAAGCAGGAAGAAGGCAGTATGTTCTGAATAAGTTCTGTTAATGAAGAATGGTCTGACAGAGACAATTCTAATTGCAGCATGGTATGTCTAATCTAATTATGTTAATAGTTTATTTGCACTCTAAATCATCTCTGTCAGCTCAGATATGGAAATCTGGTGATATCACACAGTGCTAGTGAAATTTAATGAGAACATCTCTGTTCCCGGAATGATCGTTCTATCTGAGCATGAGTGTTGCATTGCTCAGAAAACTAGGCCAGTTGGGAATGCCTTGATGAAAATGCTGTTTGAGTATCTTTCTTGGGGAAGACCAGTTCATCACTGAAAAGTGTTTTTAGGAACATGTTTGATAGACTCCTCAGGTAGGTTGTGCTAAATTTTTCCTCCTTTGGGACTTGCAGTCAGTAGTGCGTTGGGGTACTTCTAAGGCCAGAACCAAAACATTACCTTTTGCATGAGGACTATTCACCCCACACTGATTATTTTCCTTATAAATATATTCTTCACACCAATTCTTAGAATAAGCCCTCACCAGGCAGGGTTATTCTTCATTGTAGTAGACAGAGCAACCTCATTAAGGGACTAAAACCTCACCTGCCCTACGTCACTTAAGATTGGTGGAGAGAAGGTGGATGCAGTACTTGAAAGATTCTGGAAGTTAAGAGATGCTGACATCTAGAGAAGATAACCCAAGAGCCTGAAAAGCTATAATCTATACCAGTGTTTAATTGCATGATATTGCAATCTGCTGGGCAGAAAATTATTCAGAAAATATGAGTATTCCAAGCAATAAAAATGGTCAAGAAAAAATGGAGGACCAGGTGCCATGTAATAAATGCTCATGCCAATATCAGGCATTACAGGTGGACTATTACCAATTATTTTAAAAGCAAATAATAAAGATGTGTTTAACCTAATTTTAAAAATCTAGTTTTTAAATCAATGTAGGCAAGCAAAAAAAAAAAAGAAAACAAAAACCAATTCCTTCAGTACATCATAAGGGGAAGGAGGATATAATGCATCTCAAAGGTGAAATAAATGACAGCAATCACAGTGCTGCTGCATTCTGTTCAAGTCACACGTATTCAGAACTGCATAACTAAAAGGTGTCATGTCACACTGCAACAGCCAACACTGGAACATCCCAGAAACTGCTTAGATATCTAGACAGTCAGCTAAGAAACTGCAGGTGAGAGAGATCCTCGAAGCATGTCCTGTCCTGTCAGGCTTGTGAGGATTTCAGAGCTTCATTTACCCACACACACACACTCTCTCCAGAGTGTCTTTTGGGAGTCTTTAGTGTATTCCAGCTGGTCTCCATGGCTGTGGATATCCCATACACCTCTATCACAGCTGTCAATCCCTAATGGAGGTGGTGGACCTAGCATACTATATAAAGGCACCTATGTGAACAATGACTATAAAGCCTCACAGCAAGCTGCAGGTCCCAGAAAGGCTGATCCTGGGTGGGATCACTAGGAAGGAGTCCCTTTAAAGACCTGCCTCTCCATCAGTCATTAAAGGAAGAGGGAAGCATGTACAGAAAGTATTTCCATTACTGAAATGGGTGGAAGAGCTCCGAGACTAGAGGAATTAGTTGAGTTACCATCCTGAGGTGCCTGCAGAGAAGCTGCATGTTCACAGAAAGTCAGACTGATGACTATTCCTGGAAAAGTAGAGCTGCAGGTGGCAGCTCTGCATTCACAGAAAATCAAACTGGTGAATATTTCATCATAGGCAGAAACTCTGCTTTTGAGGTAGGCATGGAGAATGTTACCAGTGTGTTAATAACTGTATGAAGCATTTTATGTTGGCATTGAAAAGAAGAGCTCTAATGACATTCTTGTTGAGACACGATCTAATTTGTCATTCCTCTTGCACCATTAACCCAGACTTCTCCCACTGACTGCCCTGTCTGTAGCAGAAACCTCTGTCTGCCAAGCAGCTGCCCAGTCCCATGTGGCTTCCTTGCACCCTCTATAGCTGGTAGTGTCAGCTGCCAGCAATCTGGCTGATCCTTATGGAAAATTCCTGCCCAAGGCAGAATATCCAAGAAATGTTGCACAACCACTCCAAAAGTTTTTGGGGTCCAGAAGTCTCACTCACACCCAGCTGAGTAGGAAGGGCTCCCTAGCTCAAGTATTTTGGCTGTGGAAGAAAAGGTGCCTGCAGCCTAAATGCTTAAAATGCTCAACTTTCTATTATTATTGTCGGTTAACTGACCAATGTTTGAAAATTCAATTATCTGTTTCTATGAAAAGACTGAGATGATCAATGTTTATTGTGTCAAAGACCAGGTTTTTTGAAAGGTACAGTGGAACGTTTTGAACACCGTCTTCAAAATCTAATTATATGGAGAGAGACAGCAAGTCACCCTTCAAGATGAAATTCTTAATGAGCAGTTTAACTGCTACCAGACAGACAAGAAAATTCAAAAGCCAAATTTTGCTGAAAGACAGGCATTCAGTGGCAGAATAGAAAGGATTCAGAAATACAATCCCCCAGGTAGTCCCTGGCAGACATATTCCATTAAAAATAAAATAAAAAAAAAATTAAAAAGAAAGAACAGTGAGACTAGAAACAAACAGGTAAACAAGAATCCTTTGTACCCTCTGAGGGGCCATATCAGAAAGACAAATATTCTCTTCTCACTGCAGACTTTGCTTGAGATATTTTTTCTTTCTCTGATCCTCAAAAAGTTTGACAAACCAAAATAATGGCTGTACTTTAAGGAAATGAGAAGCTACATCCTAGCTTTATATATGTACTAATGTGTGCAGGTATACACAAATGCACACATATGTATTTGTACAGTTCATGCCCTCAGTTTGTTACATTCACCAGGCTACTGAAGTTTTCAAGGTGAGGTTAGTGGCTCTCTGGAGCTGTATGTGGAGAGTCAGACAGTATTTTGCTTAGGAGAATGGACCATTCAAAGGTTTGGCTGTACCACTGTGAATCAAATATTTATATATATATATATATACA
>VZRM01001684.1:75228-85798 GCA_013397955.1 Grantiella picta
TATATACACATATATATAAAGTCTTCAAAACCTTTTCTGCTCAAATTGCATCTTCTTCCAGAATATATTTTAGACTTGAGGGCAAAAATGGCAATGGCAGGAGCATAAGAAAACCTTTCTGGGTTTAGAACCTGTATCTATTTGTTTACCTTATTTCCTTATCTCTACACAAATACCTAAAACTAGTAAGTTGAGCAGATAGGATTTTTTTAAATTGGAATTCATATAAGCGGAAAACTCTTTGGATCCTCATTACTCTCTCCTAAGGTAAACAACGCTTGAGTTCATTTGGAACTTGCTTGCAGAAAACCAAAATTTATTTTAGCAGATCTGGGCCTTGATTCCCCAAAAAAAGTACAGCTCTGCTCAGACAAATAAATGGAGCTGCACATGAGTTCAAAGGTAAATGGACCCACATGGTTGCAGGACTAAAGTTTCGCTTTAGTCCTTAATAGTGATCGCCCAAACCTTTCTTCCACGCTTGTTTTATCTGGACTTTGCCACTCTAAAAAGGGGAGAGGACATCAGAAGCTCTCTAGGACGACTTTTCTCTCTAAATATCTAGGACTGCTGTAGCTGGTTTGAAAAAGAAAATCTATTAATTTCTGATAAGCACAAGGTCTTATTTGAAAATTATTTATGTCAACTGCTTTACATTCTTCCCATTCATACAATAGATTTCAGTGATAATGCTGCCTCCATTGAAAGCTGATTGACAGGGGACAAGGCTCACATTTTGGTTACTTATAATTTCACTAATACTAACCATTCATTTCATCCTTCCCCAGTCCTGTTGTTTTTATTTCAGTTTAAAATTGCTCAACTTTTCCACAGAACAAAATACTTCACGTCTGTAACATTTTATAACCATCCTAGTGAGAACCATCAGAGCCTTCCTGCTGGGGTGAAGGCACTTATAGTACAGAGAAAGGAAAACTGGTCTTTACATCAAGGACAGGCATTTTCCTTTCCATGCAAAAATTCATCCAACTATTTATATTCTGGGCCACCCCTCAAGAAATAAAAAATGTTTGCACCATTACTAAATCAGTAAACTTCATCAGCTCCTTCTGCACATCCCACCTTAACAGCACATCCTCTCTGTCATGCATTCTTCCAGAGGCTACAGGACTTTTACTTCACAAGGACTCCAAGAGATACAGCCAAGGAAATCTAATAAAAATTGTCCATTAGGAAGTTCTACAGTCGAGGCAAGACTCTCCTATTTGCCCCCAGCAGCGACAATAAATACTCCTATACTATTTTTCCAAAGGATTCCCTATGGGAAACAAGACTAATTCATGTTGTATAATAGTCTTTTGTTTCTAGGAAACCTGTCATGTATTTTAGGAGATGGAAGATGCATTGAATGAAAAGGAAAAACAGGTTAAGGGACTAAAATGGTGTCCTAGATAACTCCATTCTACCCAGATGCCTACTACAGATGCCAAGTAAATAATTTATCATAAAAATGTTTGGTTGATAACTGTCTTCCTTAGATTTTAAGGTTCATTTTTTTAAACACTTGAGATCTGGCTGTGGAAGCACTGTATGCTCACTCTTACAACTGAAATTAATCATAAGTAAGTTTGTGGAATACAAAATATTTTTTTCATGATAAATGCCCTGGAGAAGGTATAAAAAAAAAAAAAGCCACCAGGCTACAAAACCCCTGTCATTTCTGAAGAACTACATGAAATATTAGTTTCATTGTTTCAATAACAACAAGAAAAGATTAGCATGGATTTTTTAAATTTCAGAGGGGACAATTCAGGAGACACTCAAAACATTAAAATTCTGTTTTAAATCATTACTCTTTAGATGTCAGAAAATTAGTTCAAGGTCTCATAACTATTTGTTGTAGGGACTGATAGAAATGAGTATAGGGGAATAAATACATTTCTGAAAGTATGAGTCGATAATCTGAGGCCCATTGAAATCTCTGTGTTGCAAACAGGCCCAATAGTGGAAAAACCTCACTCACCCAATATTTGTTGAGGGGCTGGAGCCCAGTGGTTTTGTGGCAAACTCACTGACCTCTACTACTTCACTTCAAGAGAACTCAGTTATCTGAAGCAATAAGTTATTTTTTCCCCTCTGTGGAACAGTCATCAGAAAGCAATATATTGCACTCTTTATAAAAAAAAAGGAGTCAATACACTACAGCAACATAAAAGTATCACTGTAAACTGAGAAGTTCAATTGGTCAAGAATATAAAAATGTAATTTCTTTTATAGGAAAAAAAATCTTTTTTTTTTCCACAGGAAATTTTTGGATTTTTTTCCTCCTCCGTTTCAGTCAGAAGGAAAGAAAGCAAATATATTTCTTCTAGGTTTACCTGAATCTAAGTATTTCAGTCTTCAAACTGAAATAAGCTACTATTTGTCTTCTTTAATATACTACCCATTTATCTACAGAATAAAGTCCCCAAGTCTGGCAAAATTTTTTTCCTCCTCCTGATGCACGGGGGGTGGGGGGGGGTTGAAGTGGGGAGGAGGAATCAGAATGCTTATAGATAACTGAATGCTTAAATACAGGTATTTTTGAGGAAAATACACACTTATGTGTGAGAAAGTTTTTTTTGTTATAGAGTTGTATCATTTAGTCTGTTGGAATTTTATAATTGGGTTTTATACTCAAAGGACAAATGTGTCTTTGCTGGTGAATTATTTAACCAAGTATTAATAGAAAAGCCTATTAGGTTATTAGTTTATTCGTTTCTATATAATGTGACAGAGAGCAGACTATAATTTATCTCTTCCTGAAGTCATAGGAAATATTGCTTTCTCCTGTAGGCATACTGTCAACACAAAAAATACTTGTCATACAATAAAAATAGAGTGTTTGGCAAGCACAAGACAGATCTGGTTTTGTTGGTATTTTAATTACATATTTTACAAAAAGTCCACCTTCACCAGCTTGGACCTTTCAAGTCCATCTTATTTATAACTCCCTTGACGGAAATTACTCAGAGACCTACCTGACAGCATGAACAGCCCACTCCTCAGCTGTTAGACACCCGTGTGCTTCACAGCTGAGCAGCAGGGCTAGCAAGAAACCTGAGGAGTCTGACAGAATGTTTCTCTAACACTTTCTATCCTCAGACCCTGTTGATCCAATTCTATTTTATTACAGCAGCAAAAGAGCAGCGTAAATGTGATACTTTTTCCTCCTAAACAGGAATATTTTGATTTACTGCAGGACTACTGGTGAAATATAAAAAAATGTAGCATAAGAAAATTTTACATTACTTTCAATTAGTGGCACAGCAGAACTCTGCAGAGGGCTGTGTCCATCTAGAAGATGAGTTTTCCATTGTGGATCATGTTTTAGTCTTTTTTTAAATGCAATTTTTAAAATAATAAAAGGAGAGAGAAGAAAAGCATGTATTTTCACACGTACTGACACTCAAGCTGCCCTGTTTCCTATGGATTTAGATGTTGCATAATTCTATATCTTAGAGGCTATCTGTGCTGAAAGAAAAGGAAGTTCCAGGTTCTGCACTGGAAACATGGTCCTTTAGGGCACATATTGGCCACATCTTAGTTTTATGATAGGATGTGACATGAGCTCATAGCACCTCTTGGAGACAGCAGGGATTGTGGATATAGTCGTGCTCGTTTCTCTTGGTACCTAAAGCAGTGTGCATTCCTTCTCTATGCCCCTCATCAGATCTTTCCACCCAGAATTTCCTGGAATCCTGTGACCTGACAACTCAGATCCCTGAACTGAGACACTTCTACAGACTTCCTTCCTGCAGTGGCTACACATTTTCACACGGCTTTGAGAGTTTAATTACCTTTCAGGCTTCTACCTATTTGCAAAATTTGGCTGAGATATTCAAAGAGAGCTGTTAGTGGGTGGGAAAGCTGGAAGAAAGTGAAAGGTATTGGTTACACTCCCAGACACGAAAAGTGTACTTGAAAGAAAAAAGGCAAAGCAAACAAAAAATTCCAACTAAGTTCCACACATCCTACATTTCATAAAAGCTGCAATGTGTACACTAGAGAGGTAAAACATGCTTTGCCATATATTATCAGATAACATGCAGAAACAAACAAATGCATTTTTCATTACAAACTGCAATGATTAATGTGTTTCAAATTCATATTGCTTTTTCTTATAGCCGTAAAGAGATTATTTTGTTTAAATGCATGAAGTTTAGCTTCACAAAGATTATTAAATAATTTTAACCACATCTTCAACATAAGAAGAGTCAAAATTTCCCCTCAGAACAGCTCCATGCTGAACCCAAGCTGACCTAAACCCATAGAGAACACTATTTGCATGCTCCTGAAAGATATAGTGGGTGATAAAATTCCTATGCTTATTTTCAGGCACAGGCATGGAAAATTTCATTTAAACTACTGGTCATTATGGTTTTGTTTCACCTATAACACATAACTGTATTACAATATATGTTATTATTACAAGGTATTGCAGACAAAGTAATGATGTACAGATGGACCAGGGCATAGACACTGAGGCTCTCAGATACTATCAGGGCACTATGTTAAGAAACACCTCAGTGTAAAAGCATAGATCTTCTAGTGTCCTTTTGACCTTATTAAAGGTCCTTCACCAAATCAGTGTCACAATAAATAAATATTCTCTCTGAAATATCTATATGTGTCCCCAAAACATACACCAGGACTTTTGCAAGTGGTCATTGTCAGCTTCTGGTTTTACAGGTTATAAGATGTTCCTCTGTCTGCCACAGCAAGTACTTTTTTTTTTTAAGGCAATTTAAAATTTTCAATTTAAGCAATATTTACCTCTTTTTCCTTGATCCTGGGTACCAAAAATACACCCTCCGCCTGAGAATAACTTCTTTCTTTTCTTTTTAAAATGTTTTTCTGTGTGCTATGGCAGACACATCTCCCAAAACTTGCATGTCCATCCCCTGTTACCTTTCCCTACAAGCCCTTAGCTCCTCAGCATTTACCCTCTCAAAAATATCTAAAGAAAAGAAAATCTTTTTCCCCATCTCTATCCCCCTCAGCAGCAATGCAACTAATACAGGACAAAAAAAGTCTTTTCCAGGTTCCAAAGATGGATAAAACCAGACTCAACTGATAACTACCTGCTTTCTGAGCTTTCACTGATCAAAGCTAAGATTTTGCTCAAAGAAAGTTTCCTTCAGAAAATGTACTAAGTCCCAGCTGATTCCAAATTATACTGTTAAATAAATAAAAAATTAAATTAGGCTGCTATCTAAACGGTACTAAATATTGTTTCCTACATGAAGAATATCATAAGAGTGAAGTTGAGCCCATACTCTTGCCTCAGAAAGGTTTTTCAATTACCAGTTAATTGAAATTGCTCAATGTTTGATGATCTCTTACTATTTTCATGAACTTTGCTAAAATAAAACTGCTTGAGTGTTGTCTCGTGAAACTTTCTCAAGAAGCATATGTAAGATTACTGCCATAAACTATATCTCAGGCTGCATCTTAAATCCAGACAAAAACTAAAGCCACAACAAGAGCTCCTGGTATAGATTTATTGTTTAAATGAACCTTCATCAGATTTTGCAAGTTAGTTGAAATCCAAATACTTCTTGACACCTTCCTCAGTTTTATAGAAATCTGCCAAAAGCTTAGAAAATTGGGTGACTTTCCACTGACAGATTGCTTAGTATCATGTCAGGTACTGAAATCCGAAAATGCTTACACATAGCCAGGATTCCCAGCCTCATTCTCTTCAGACAAGGACTCCACATTTCCGCTTTTCTTTTAAAACTGAAGCATCATCAGTGTTCAAGATCTCAGTCTCCATGAAGTGGACTTAAACAGTGACCTTCATTTGATATATCAGTCCTCCAATCATAGTATCAGCCTTGTATTTACATTTGCAACCTCCCCCCAGTTCCCACAGCAGACTCACCCTTGAAAGGCTCTGTTTTCCAGACAGCTCTCAGGCACAGCCCCATGGGCACTCACTTCTAGAAACAGATATGAAAAATAGTTACTAATCCCACATAGTTTCTCACACCTTGGCTATGCCTTTCTCACCTCCTTCTTCCCTGTGTTCTTCAGCTGGTGGTGATACTGCATTTCAGCCTCTTCTATAGCTCCAAAATTACAGGGTTTTTTCATCTTCACAATGACAAGTTTAACAGAAAACAACTGCAAATCATGATTTCTCACCTAGAACCATGATCCTCACCATTTGAAATCCCTCTGGTGTAGCTGTTGGCCTCATGGTTGAATTCTGCCACAGCTCCTCACTCTGAGCTAAATTAATCTTCAAAAGGTTTTTCAAAGCACTGGAAGTTTATTTGTAGGACTAGGAACATAAGTGCCTTTCCAAGCACACGACCACCCGCAACCACCCTTATTTTGTCACCAAGGACCACTAGGCTGACTCCCAGGACCTTAAGATGCATCATAAAATCATAGAATCATAGATTTTTTTTGGTTGGAAAAGACCTTTAAGAACTTTAAGACTTTTCACTGCCAGCACTGCCAAGTCCACCATGAAATTACGTTCCCAAAAACCCCATCTACCTTCAGCCACGGTGATTTCACCACTTCCCTGAGCAGCCCATTCCAGGGCTCAACAACCCTTTTAGCGAATACTTTTTTCCTTATATCCAACCTAAACCTCCCCTGGTGCAACTCGAGGCAATGGCCTCTCATCCTCCTGTGGCTAGCACAGACCTTTCCCATGAGAATTCTTTCTCTCTTTTCTTGTGTTTTTATAAAGAAAGATAAAGTTTGGATGTTATTAAAACGGTTTCTCGAGATGTGCGCAGTTCGGGCCTGGCCAATCGGCCTATGGGGAGGTTTCGGACTGACCAATCTGAGTGACCTTTGAAAAGTCTACATAACTTGGAATTAAATAATAAAATACAGATCTTTTATGCCTCACTGAGACTGGTCCTCTTCTCTCTGCTAGCGCCTCAACAGCAACATCCTCCCACTTGTTACCTGGTATGGCAGGACGTTCCCCCACCTTCTCTCTCTCTTTCTGCTCAGTTGCAAAAGATAGGTGACTTGAGTTGGGTTAACAGCCTGGCAGGGGGTATCTCTTGGCGCCCAAAAGTCTAAAACCTCCAACCATGTGTTAGACCATAGGTTAGAATGAAGAGAGAATGTGGGAAAATAAACACTTTCTGACCACACAAGGCACAATTTTATGCTATAAAAACTCACTGAAATATCCCAGAGGTAGAAGTTTCTTACACATGCTCTGAAGATGCGAGAACTTCTCCCCAGAATCTGGATGCAGCTCTGTGGTAACTTCTTGCAAGACTGAGGGCGGATTCTGATGTATCCCAGCACCAAAATTGGATTTTAGTAAGATCATTGGATTCCTGAAATTGTATTCTTCTTTGCTAGCAATAATAATAATAAAAAAATAAGTACCTTTCTATAATTGCAATTTTAGCTATTTTATAGTTTTTGCAAGCATTTATTCCATAACTGCAGTTTTTAGCTATGTCATAGTTTATGCAATTATGTATTTTATGTATATATATGTAAATTTGTTCTAAGTCTCTACATTTGTTATTTTCTGTGTCTAATAAATGGTATTTTAAATCATATTAGACTAATCAGCCAAATATCAAAAACTCTGTGAACAAGACCGAGTCTTGGGGTGCTAGCTACCCTGATGAAAATTACTGCCTGTTGCTAAAGCCTGGCAAACTGCAGAAACTCATGAGACTCCTGTCTCCCCAGTACGACACCTCGGAGAAAAGACCAACCCCACCTGCTGCAGCATCCTCTCGAGTAATTGTAGAGACCAATATAGTCCCCCTGAGCCTCCTTTTCTCTAGGCTAAACCATCCCAGCACCCAGATCCTCAAGCCTGTTGCATCACCAGGTTATGAACTCTATTTTGACAGAGTCCTGACAATTATCTGAGGATTTGGATAGTGAAACATGATCTGCTTTTGTTTCTTTTCACTGGTTTAGAAGCTGATTTCTTGTGGCTCTGCAAAAAAACTCTTGGCATGAAATTATGCAAAATAATAATTTATGTGCCTAGAGCTGGTTTCATCCCAAAATTTAAAGTATAAAAACTGGATTAATGTAACTGCAACGTTTCTGCCAGGAACATAATGGAAGGAACAGGTTCAAATTTGAAAGAGTAGCTAATGAGACGTTGATTAAAAACCTCATCCATAATGCTGGAAAAACTCAACTGAACATTCTAATGCTCAAGAAGCTAATCTAACACAAATCATGTGGCTTAACAAACCACATTACTTTACAAAGAGAAAAGAAAAACACCAAAATGGTAGGTAACCAGGGGGTTCATCCACTACACGTAGTATCATACCAAAATTACAATTTTACAGTACTGTCTTGGGGATGCAATTTTTAAGGCTAGTTGGCTGCTTTCCTTTCAGGCAAAAATGGCTCCTGTACTCTTGAGTAGCAAACCTAAGCTGTCCTGGTCTGCCTGGTTCATTGTGCTCCTCTCAGCTGAACTAGGAACTCCTGTTAGGCATCACCTGCCACTAAATGCTCCGCTTAATCTCTTCAGCTTTGCTCATTTTAGTTTTTAGCAAAACTACATGAAACATTGAAGACTACCACAGTATCCTCACTTAACCTACATGCCATTAACATGTCTTTCTGTTTCTTGGTTGACAATAAGCCCTTAAGTAGCTTTTCTTGCTTCAAACAGTTTAATTAAACATACCACCAAAGAGTTCTTCATTTTTCAAACTGCTCTTTCTGTATTGCAGAGACGGATGATGTACAACCACTTCTTTCTGTCAGGAACAGATTCAGGAATGTGCCTAGCTTAATTTTATTTGTTACTTCTCCCTGGCAGAAAAGGCATTTCTCATTTGGTAACTCTGTTCTACCCTGGGCTACAGAAGAGCTGGTTTGCTTTAACTGAAAGCCTTAGTTACCAATCTTTCACACCAAATATGTGCACAAACAGACATAAAAGTCTTCAGCAAGTTGTCTGCATTTCACTTTGATGAGCATTTTAGTCTGGTGTGATTTCCCCACCTGAGGATATAATTATTCAGTGGCTAGTAGGTCAGCAAGTCCTTTAATCAGTACATATCATTTCAGAAGATGTACCAGCTGGTGCAATTTTCACAACGCATGCAATATAAAAATGAATAAATGAGATTATGGCAAAGAAAACTAGAGCAGATATTAAATGATTAAAAAAAAAAAAAAAACAAACAACCAAAAAAAATACACAATAAAAATCCCAAAGGGTCTTGGGCCTTTCTTCCAGTACTCAACACTTTAAAAAATGAGTGCCAGAGTAGAGTTTTGACATTAGGGAATTGTATTTGTGATAGGAGCAGGTCTGAATGCAAGTAAAGCACAGGAATGATAACACTGAAGAAGGAATTTTTTTCAAAAGGATCCTTCAGCCTCCTTCGCCTGGGTGCTGGCTGCATGCTCAGCTCACTGTCCTGCCAGCAGAGCAGAAGGAGGTTACATCCACATGCAGATCAAGGCACAGCTCTAGGCTTGTGCACCCCTGGACAGCCCAGCTCCAGAGGGATGCTAGGAGCTTTGGCAGCACCCGCTGCCTTCTCCTCCTCTGGGAAAGGGTGGCAGCTGTCAGACAATTCCTGCTGATTTGGAAATTAATGATTCACCTGCCAAGCCAATAACTCAGCTGTGCTCTCCTCTGCCAATGCTCTCCAGGGGAGCACAAAAGGGCCAGTGGCTTTGTCAGCATTATGGAAAGGGAAGTTTATTGCATGACTAAAGAATTTCTTTTGCCGTCTTTGAAAATGCAAGTAATCTGTTTATAAATTAAGGTGATGAGTTAGGGGTTACTGTAGCAAGAACAGAGTTGATGTATAGGAGTATACACAATCTTAGAAGATTTGCACTTTCAAGGTGCTTTCACTTTTTTGGACAGTGGCTTTGTTGTTTTCTCAGCTCTCACTGCTGCAGAAAGCAATTTGCTTTTATTTTCCAAAAATCAATGAGTAGCTCCTGTTAGCAGTGTCTCTTAGTAGATATTGTGCTGAATAGACCTTGAGCAACAGGTACTAGAGCTATCACATGAAAACAACTTAAGTAACAAGAATGTTCAAAATCAAGTTATTCCTCTATTTATCATTAACCTGCAGTTTGATCTGGGGAATAGCAGAATATTTTTTAAAAGGGGCTCAGAGAATTAGAGGGGATTTTTTCCTTGATTTAAGGTAGAGTGCATTCAAGGAATGTATGGAGGCAGCAAAATATGTGATGTATGGATAAATCAATAACATAGAATAAAATCTAAGAAAGGAAAGAAGGGACATCCCATGGAAGAGATGGAATGGCAAAAGACAGCATGCCTGGAGACACCACACCACACCACACCACAGCCACAGTACCACCAGGAGACACAGAAATAGGACAAAGTATGTTCATGGGACTGCAGGTTTCAGCCTGCCATCAGTAGACAGGAAGACCTATTGCACTAAATATATTTGAATCACAAAGAGTAGTATTCCTTGCAAACACAGGGCATGGACTCTTTTTAAAAAAGATTAAAAATCTAGTGTCATAACTGAGTTGCTACATGAAGAAACAAAATCGCCTTTGGAATATTAGTTGCTGTCCATATAAAATAGAAACTTAAAAA
>VZRM01001684.1:85826-109663 GCA_013397955.1 Grantiella picta
AGATGGTGAGGCGCCAACAAAAAAAAAAAAAAAAAAAAACAGGGCAAGATATTAGCAGGGTAAAGACTGTGTTCAAATTTTTTTTTTGTTCTAGGTGACCACAGTAATTTATCTTTCTGGGAATGCTTGGTTTTCAGAGATGAGAGCACCCCTACGTCCATCAACTTAAAGAAAACTCAACCTTCATTTATGCCAGACCTCACACTCCAGTTTTCAGTAACTCAGACCATAAGTATTAGACACTGAAGTGAACAAACAAACCAAGAAATGAAAACAATCTATGCTATGAAACCCTTGTAATGAAATGTGCTTCATTACCTGTAAGATTCATGAACTACAATACCATCCAAAACTCATACTTTCTCATATTCTTTTTCATAGATTTAAATAGGTCTCAAATATACAGATTTACTAATTATTTTATCATGGGGAATCCCATTCTATCCAGCTCCCTGCCAAAATACAACAGATTTTCTCACAAGATGGTAACTTACTCGTTCTTTGTTATTTTTGTTTCATTTGTTACAGTTTGGATTGCCTCAATGAAAATACCTAAAGTGGCCAAACAATTCCAAAATGCTTCAGAGATAACCTTTGTGTTCTTGGAAAGTGCTAGTCAAGTAGATTTTTATTTATTCTAAAAACCTTCAATTCTATAGATACATTGAAAAAAGTTCATAAGGATTCTGTTACTAAGTGTATCTCACTCAGTAGAAGGAAATATACTGAAGCTTGCTATAAAAAGTAGCATTTTAACTGGCTGATTAACTTTTGATACTAAAAAAATAGTAAAATCCCATGGAACCTGACCCAAAATAATACAAGTACGGTGTACAAAACCTGACATCTCAAGGACCTCAGGTGACAAATTTTTGACACTCAGTTCAGAGACAGGCCTGGCTAGCAAGACATTTTTGTATGAGAACTGCACAGTTCCCAAAATTATCAGAATTTCCCCTGGACAGACTAAGCAAAGAGGGATAAGAGTCAGTTGAGTAATTAACAACCCACATTTAATGGCAGAAGCTATTTGCTACATGCAGCAGGCACTTAAGGTCCCACCTTCTGCTGCTGTGCTCTGGTCAATGCAGTCAGTGGAAGTCTCTGCCCACACAGCTCATGAGGTTCAGAGCTCTCTCTCATCTTCGCTGACTGCACTGATTTCAGCTCCAGTGACTGTCCTTGGAGCAGAGACACTTGGCTCACCTGCAGGCACCTCCACACAGCACCTCAGTGCACACCTTCCATTTGGGAGCTGAATCCCACCTCAAGTCTCCCTCCTACAGCTACATTATTTTGCTCTCAATCTGTGATACTTTGCAGGTGGACAAAGATGAAGCTCTCACAAATAGGGTACTTACTCTCTGCTTCCCATATCTAATCTTTATGTGTTCCCTAAGTTTTCTTCTCTAGAGTCATCAGGCTGGTACTCTCCTTGAGCAACACACTAACTTCCTAAAAAGTCATGACCCTTCTCTACACTGCCTGATAAAATGAAGTGCTGCACTATGTGGCAGAGCAGGCAGTGCTGTCTGCCTCATAGCAAGGTGTCTTTCAAATTATGGATGCCTTAAAGTGGGATTTCTCCTCTTCTAAATGAGAAAACCTAGCAGGAGAGTTTAAAAAACATTTAGTATCCAGCCTCATCACCATCTGGTCAGATTTGATTATTATACAATTGAGCAATCTCCTGCTAGCTGCACCACAGGGGAATTTCTTAAAAGGCTGCCGTTTACCATTTATAACTGTGGCAGGGAATAAGTGGAATATATGACTAACATTTTGTGCCAAAAGAAGGGCCTTGCTTTGGTTTAGAGACACTGATTATTTCACATGTAAACCAACAAATTTGTGTAGATAAAACAATTTACATGAAGAAAAACAGCAGGTCTGCAAAGTGCCATTAAGACTCCTGAACAAAGCAGAACATTTACACCTGCACTATATATTGATCACAAGAGCTCCCAATGCCAATGTGTGTGAAAAATGGTTCCCTTTAAGAGAACAGATGCTTCATTGTTAATAGGAGTTTCACACATGAAAAACTGAAAGTTGTAGAAGACTGCCTGCTCAGCCCCGTATATTCACAATGAATATTAGAAACTCTTAATTAAGCTCCTTCCCATCACCATCAAAACTGAGTTATTGTAGGAAGCAGAAGTTGCAAGAACACAAAAATAGGACAATGTTTGATCATTAAAGTAAGAATATTGTCAGTAACCATTGGGGGAGAAAACATCTCCCCAAATAGGCTGGTTTTTTTGCACATGGATAAATAAGAAAAATAACAACTGTGAATGCCATGCATCTGGAAAGAAACAGACATCGGCTACATTACAGGCCAAAAAGGAGAAGCCAAACACAATTTGCTTGTCACAAACACAGAAAATCTGAGTGAACTGTGATGCCACTATGACAGCATAATAATAAAAAGATATATTAAATGAAGAATGGTTCTTTTGGAATTGGTTGTATTGCTCTGATAGTTTTAATAGATTCTGAGCTCTGTATTTTCAAGTGTAAATACTTTTAAAATATATTTTATTGTCACTTGGAATCATACTTATCAGTAATAGTTGTTCCCTTCCTGCCCTGGGAGAATAACTTGGGCTAAAGACACCAACTAAGTAACCTTCTTGTTCCCTCTCACTTCTACAGACTTCGTAGCTAGAAATGTTATTGTCATTTTTGGTTCTGGTTGCACAAAGACCTTGCTTTTACCTACAAAGTTGATCATTTAACTGCTTCTCAAATTGCCAAAGCAGTGTTAATCAGATAAAATCCTAATGGTTTATAACAAATTAAAGCCACCTATATGCCAAGTTCATACACAATATTACATTGAATTATTTTCTTCTTACTTTCACAGAACTATGATAAGCCCCAGGACCTGCAAACTGTATAGTAGAAACTGAACTACTTATTGCTCCCCAATTCCATTGCTGAAATATCAAAAGCAGCTAAACGCAGAAAAACACAGAAATCTTAGTCAGAAACCTAAAAGTGTTGCCAAGTATTTCAGTATCTTTTTTAATTTTGTTGTCATTTCTACCAGTTATATATTTCATTGTAATGAAATTACTCAGATCTTCACACGGTCAGGCACACATCCAGGCCAGTTGTCATATATGAAGGATATTAGTAAATTTTGGGGGCATAAATTTCTGTCATGGGAATTAATCCTGGGACACTAACAGCTGCAGAGCACCTGGACACAACAGTCCTCCCTAAAGTCCATTTGCAAATGTAGGACAAATTATGCAATTAGGAATGGTCACAACAACATTTACATTTCTCCAGATTAATATCAATTCATGGGTAGTATGGTGGGGTGTTTTGGTTCTTTTCTCATCTCATACCAGTGGTCTACATGCCAGTCTTGAAAAGAGCGAATTCTGTAATTGCTATTAACGTAATTATCTGATTCTGTTACAGTTTCAGGGCTACGGATATCGGAAGAAATAAGTAATACTAAGCACTGTCTCATTTCTTCCTGCCTTTTGTAATGTGAAAGAAAAAAACCTCATATGCCAAAATATTTGGAATACTTAACATTGCATCAATTCCTAAACCCATCCAAGTCTTACTTGTTTTTCTTTTTCCTCTGGAGATGGAAGCAATGGCCTTTCCTGTAAGAACAAGAACAAGACTGTTCTGTAGCACTCAAGTCTAGGAATACCTGTTTCAGTCTCCTATCTCCCATAATATCCAGTATCAGAGGTCAAAAATATGAGACACATAATGGCACCACTGAGGTGTCCCCACAGCTTTCATGCTCTGTGACTGATGGAATCACAAGAAGTATCTCTTTGTGTTTAATAGCATCTGGAAAATTTTGTTTTGTGTCTGTTGGTCTCTGCCTTTTAACCTGCCTGAATTTTCCTCATCAACATCTATCAAAAAGGGATTGAGAAAAGAGTTCTTTGAAAAATCCTTTCCTTTTGTTCTTACACAGCTGCTTGCTGAGTTCATTTGCTGCCTCTTTGGCAACTGTTTTATGAAGAAAGAGTGAACAGCTTTTCCTTAGTTTTTGATGCAACTTGGTTATAACACAGTCAACAGGTTGTTCTGTTGTGCTGCTAAGGCTGGCCCTGAGGTCCTCTCAGAGTGTCAAAATGAACGGGAAGATGAATTTCAGTCCCACACAAAAATAAAGGAGATAAAACCTGAATAGGAAAGGAAAAGAAAGATTATGCATATCAGGAAAACTGGAACCTGAGTGGCCATGAAAAGTTGTTCAGCTCTCCAGCTTATAATATTTGTACAACCTTTTTAAAATATATACCAGAGAACAGACCTAAAACTGTTCTCCCTGTTTGGAAAAAGCCCTGCAAATACTGAAGGTTGATATCAAAATTCTCAGGTTACCAGTAAAAAAAAATTCACAGCAATCAATACATCTTATCCTACAACCACTGTGGAAGAAAAGTAAACAGCAAAGCTTCTTTTGCATCTTATAATGTGAATTTTCTCAGATAATATTCTCATTTGAAACCAGTTTGAAATAGTTTTTACACCAGCTCCTCAGCCTGCACAAGATTTAGGGTTTGACAAATTACATGGTAGTAGCATATTCTGACTAAAGCATTTCTGCACACATTAAATGATTTCTCAGTGCATACTTTCAGAAAATGGCAGAATACCTGAGCTATAGGCTAATCTTTCACTATTTTCTCTTCATTTGAAACAGATCTTCATACTAAAAATCTGCAAAAATCTCGACCAATGAGATATTATCTGAGTAATGTGAAACCATGTAAAAAATGCCTTCAGGTATTTATATGGTGCTTGTTGGTGATAAGCATGTGATTATTCTTTTAATTTCTTAAAATTAAATATTCCAAGCTCCTGTCAAATTGCATGAACTGGAAAATAACAGAGAAATCATTATAAGAATTTCTCTTGCTGTGCTTTGTAATTTTTAGTGCATGAATTCTCAAGGCTTTTTATCTCCTTGGATGTACCTAAATACTCACAAGACACCATAAACACTAATTTTGAAAAAAAGTTCAGTCACCTGGCATACATGTTAAATATAAACAGTCATCTACATTTTAACCTAAATTCTCTTCACTGAGCTGACACATCCATCCTCTTCATAGTCCTTGAAAAGGATATTCAGACACTCTTCTAGGAAGACATCAAGATCCAGCAATGTCTTGGGGTTTAGGAAGATTAGTTCTCAGAATCATTTTAATCAGGTCAGAAACTAGAAATCTAGTGAAATTCGAAGTGGAATATACAGAGGAGAGAAGGCACAAAGTTGCCTTTGTATGGCAGGGCTAGAAAATATTGTAACTCGTGTGTATATTGAGTTTGCAGAGATATCTGCTATACAGCAGTCCCAGACACTACAGGGTTCTGTAACTGCACTGTGGTGCAGGCACATCACTGGGCTATACCAGATCTCCATTCCCTTCCATCCTTTTTAAATCAGGCCTTTTCTGGTATTCCTTTTGACCTTACATGAGAAAGCTGCATGCTGAGCATGAAGCAAAAAAATCTTGAGCTATTATATTAAAAACTGTATATGTTGGCAAGGCAAGGGCAAGGAGGATGGTGCAGCCAAAAGCTACACGAACTCCCAGCAGGAAGGAAGTTTGTCAGCCCTTCTCTACCTGAAGCCACCACCAAGAGGAGATAGTCAGGGCTCTGATAAATGAGGGGGAAAAGAGGGGAGACATCAGGCAGCATGGCCAGAATGAGACACGGTCTATGTAGGAGAAATACACAGTTACTGGCTGTCAGCAGTATTTGTAGGGAACATGCACCTGTTTTCCAGCCAAGGAGGCTTGGTACATCAACCCCTCTGACTACAGAGAAATTGTGAGCTGGACAGACAACCTAATGGCAGATGTGCAGGAAAGACCAAAGTACTCAGTGCTTTCCAGTCTCTGCATGTAGCAGCACAGTTTCAGGACAGAGACAGCCACTGAGAGAGCAGCAGGTGACAAAATACTTCTGTAAGCAGGATGAGTTCAAACCCATGTGCCACATGAGACACACACATCTATTAGTAAATAGATGTATGATGTGGTTGCAAACTGAGTATTTATTGTTTGTGAAAAATCACGACAATTACATGAAGTTAACAGAGAGTTATCCTGTTTCTATTTTTTTTCCATAAAAACAATATAGGTATTTGCTGAAAAGATAATATTGAATTGATGGTATTTTGAACATATGTTTATATTTCATAAAATAGAAATTGCTGGCATCTTTTAAAGACTGTAATTCCCACATTATCCTTAATCAAAGAATTTGTTCTTAGCAATAGAAAAGCCTTCTAACAGCTCCAAGATGTCATAAAGACTTTATTTTCTTTATTGAATAGTCAAAATTTTTAAAATAAATATGTATGTTAGAAACATTTCTTTTAAAGTTTTTGATCAGTTTATTAGACAAGTAGGGTGCTATTGTTGGATTTACTTTGGTTGACTTTTGAGCTACTTTACAGAAATGTCTTTCCATGGATATGCAATTCATAGCAGTTCTTTACCCTAATCACATTCCACTAAAGAGGATCAGAATTTTTTGCAATCATCTGGGCTTACTGAATTTTGATGATTTGCAGTTTTTACTGTTAGTCCAACTCAGTTTCTATTGCAAAATAACAGTGCCAAAATGTGAATCCTAAGGATACCCACACACTTTTTTTTCTCCTTGAGTACTCCTCTCCCTGATATCATGTTTTCTTTTCACAAGTTATGATGTTCCTATCCAGATGCAATTTAACACTTTATCGGCTTACAGAGTGCTTTGTGTCTTTGCTTTTGTGCTTGTCTCATCTAGTTGTACATGTAGATACTGGCAGACTGTCTAGAAAACACTTTCCCAGACCATTAAAAAGTTTTAAAGTTTTCCATCCCTGAACACCAAAGCAAATACAAACACTCTTCAAGACTTTTTGTGAGACATAAGTGGTACTTTTTGACTAGAGGAAAAGCACTTCAAATGCTTACTAAGGCAGGAGATCTATCTTAGGATCTGTTTAATTCTTATCAAGAATTTTTACTTTATATTGATCCTACCCAGAGAGTATGGTTTGGTGAGTGTCTGGACCAACACACTTGTAAAAAGCACTTGTGAGCTTTTAGTTTTCACCCTGGATGACTTTAACTGGAAATTATATGGCAGGATTAAGATTTGTTGCAGAAATTGTTTTCCTGTTACTCAAGCAAATAATACCAAAACTAGATTTGCATGAATTTAAAAGAATTTAGGATTACATTCCTTCCCATTCTAGTAGTTGAATCAGTTTAATATCTCTAGAAAAGCAGGAATGGTCAGCAAAATAACTCCTTAGACAAACATCTCTCTGGGCTGAATATAAAAATTCAAACTGATGCTCCACTGTTACTTTGGATCATTTTCAAGTACTGAACATAAATTATATTAATGTTAATAAATCTACTAAACACAAAGTATGTCCAAAACTTCCCATTTTTACAAAACTGGATACTGAACTCTTTGAGAACTTTTACATCTCAAGCCCCACTGAGACACTTAATTTGAAAGTCTAAGACAGTGAAGCTCCATCCCAGTGGTTTTTTGGTAATCTACTTCAACAATAAACACATAGGAAAAAGACTTTTCCTATTATGCTTCATTCCTCTATCACTTTTTTAGCAAGTGCATGTATCTAAAGCCCGTTTTCTAAAGGAAAATTTTCTACTGATTAATTAAAAGACATGGGGATTTTGCAGGTTATCCTGTGAATAAACACACACAAGAAGTGATTATACTGAATTCCCTGTTTGTAAGTATTTTGAAAAATTACATTTAAGGTCACAGACATTCAATTGCATTCAACAAACTGTAGAACATCCAGAATGAAATCATTCATTCCCTCTGGGTCGGATTCCACTCTGTAACCCAAGAAAACTATAAAAGCTGGTAACTTAAGACAGCTGGGTGACTTTCAAGAAGTTCAGTAAGTGAACAAATATAGATTTAATACAGGCATTGTGTAGTAACAATGTCAAATGACAAACTTATACCAAATCTCTGAGCTTTGTACTCTGGAAGGTTTTTTGGACATATTTGCTACTCCCAGGTAAAGAGTGGATTAGGTGGAATGCTCACGAGTGGATGAACATTACCTCTGGGTTGTCTTGTCTTATGAAGAAACAATCACCATAATACTGAAAAACACACCGCACTGAAAGAATCACTCTGATCCATTCTGGATTTTTAACTGAGAGTGAGTAATATGCAATAAACCAACTAAGATGTTAGGGCTGCATTTTTTTCAGCAATGTTCATCCTGCGCAGAGAATTAGTATTAACAGAGGATTTCTCACTACCAGAGGTTGTTCCAAAACCAAATTAATAGAGAGCTGCAAAAGACTTAATTTATTCTTATGTATTTAATTGATCACAGGGAAGGAGGAAAAGAGAGAAATAAATTAAATGGACATGAACATTGTCAGGCCCTCCCTAGACTCACCTCCCTTATCATATTTTTAATGAAATTTGGCACTAATTAATTTGCTAGAAAGACATGTTTTCTAATTACAGGCTAAGCACAGTGTTGGAGACCAGAGTAGGTGGCACCCCTGTACCACTCTACTGTCTTCTAAGGGGCATCCACACTTCCTCACAGACAGACACCTTTAAAATATCCTTTGTAAAGACAAATAGATAGGTTGTTAGTTTCTAAATATTGAAGCAGAGATCAAAACTATGAAAGAGCACTGAAAAAAATCACTATTGTAGACACAGGCAGAAATGGTTATGAAATTACTCAGAGTGTGCTACTGGTTACCTCATATATAGGAAAAGAACTGAGAATAAAAGAGCAGTCATTTATTCATATTGTGTCATTGTGTCATAGCAGATAGAAAGAGAGAGTGGCTGTGGTTTTGTTTTCTGAGACAGCTTTAGCAATTGCAAAGCCTTTCTCAGAAAAAATCTCTAATAATGACACCAGAACAGCTAGGCTGAGTTCAACAGTTGGTATTTTGCACATTTCATCTTTGCACAGCCCATCTAGAACTACCCCAGAAGTCAGTGATGTATCTCAGCCCAGATCAAACACAAGATACAATTTTTCCACTACTAAAACCAAAGAATTTGTCCACCATCAAGCAGTAAAACAGGAGCAGTGCAAGATCAGTTTTAGACCATGGCTTACACTTATGTTTCAAACTTCATATTTCTTAGCTCTGGCCTTGCAAAGAGCAATAGCTCAACACCAACAAACATCACCCACAGAAAAGCCTCATGTAACCTTGCCTGACCCCCATTATCTTTCTAAAGTCAACAGCCCTACCTAGGAGAAGGTATAGAAATGCTGTAAATAGATAATGTGTGACCCCAACATGTTTTTTTGCAAGTTCACAATTACCTATAGATCAAGGATTTCCTAAGTCAGAAATTATTCTTCGAATAAAATAATATTTCTGAACTGACATTTCTCATTAGTTTATTTTCCTTTTAGAGATCTGAAAGATTCTGACATTTTTTGAATGCAGAAAGCCAGCCCCTAGCTGACCTATGCACTATGTTGAGAAATTACCATCTTATGTCGGCTCTAAAATTGAGACCTGACTAGTATTTTCTATAAATTATAAGTATTTTAAAAGGAGAAAGGCCCATGAATCATCCTAGCTAATTTATCAACTCTGTTCTACCTGTTCTGTCACCATCATCCCCAGCTGGGGCAGCTCTAATCAGTCATTTTCTATATTGAAAGCGATTTCATAGCATTGATCAGCTTTCTTTTCTCCTCAAGGACCTTTTCTGGTTCTCCTTCCTGCATTAGATGAGCTACTACTACACATGGGATTTGCAGTTTAGAATACAGATTTGGCCACTAACATCATTATATTTACTTTTTTCTTTCCTCCAAGTTGTCTTTCCGAAATGGTGATGCCTCCTTCAGATTTCCTCACTGTAACTGTGAAATAATTTTTTTGTCTCTCATATACGTGACCCTGTGTCTATAAGAAGTGACTCTCTAGTGTCAATTGTGCCACTTGACCGCAGGCTTATCTACCACTGTGAAATTCCTCCCAGAGCTTTGCAGTCAACTTTTTCTTTTCCATCAACAAACCTTTTTATATCCACTTTGTGTACTGTGTTTGGTTTATATTTTAGGGCACCTAGTTTTTATAGGCTACCCAGACAGGCTTTTATGTAAGTGTCAAATATTATTCAACACACTGACACATTGTTATCAACAGAATGCATGTGCAGTTAGATTATCCAGGTCTATACTGTAAAACAATTCCTGCTAGCTTTTTTTGAAAAACAGAAAAGAAAGAAAGAAAGAAAGAAAGAAAGAAAGAAAGAAAGAAAGAAAGAAAGAAAGAAAGAAAGAAAGAAAGAAAGAAAGAAAGAAAGAAGGAAAGACAAAAACACAACAACAACAATGACAACACCAACATCAACAGCAACAACCAAAAAAACAAACAAACAAACAAACAAAAAACCTACTAGTGGAAAGTGTCCATTCTATTATTATAGGACAAAATAATCAACAATGTTTGAGTAAAGCACTTTGCAATTCCTATCTTAGGAAAATTTAAATTAATACGAGATATTATTTCATTCACTTGGTACTTCTGGTTGTCATTGTAGGGGGGTATTTTGAAAGCTGATAGAAAATGGAAATGTATGTTTCAATCTATATATTCGTGTGGAAATATTTATTTGGAATTAATATTTGCAGTAAGATAAACATTCTTAGTAAAAGTTTTGGAATGTTTTCAGTGAAGTATTTCCATAGAATTTTTGGTTACACCAAAAATGTAACTTTTTACTTTTAAGACTTCTTTTTCTCTGATATGAGTAAACCCAAATGTTCACTAACTTTATAGATGCATTCATGCATTCAGATGCTTTAATCATTTGCTTTAGAGGGATGCAACTTGGAAATTTGAGCTCACAGGCATGAAGAGTTATCTCTGTGGTATTGGGATGTCAGAGTAAAAGACAGGAAGAAGACAAACATAATGCCTATCTATCAGAAAGGGAATATGGAGTGCCCAGAAACACGAGACCCATTAGTCTTCAGGTCTCAGAAAAACTATTTGAACCAATCCATTTTTAAAAGGACTTGGAAGAAAGGAGGGGTTGCACAACAAGTCCTTGTTTTTAATGAAACAGAATCATATCAAACCTTCTCCAGTAGCATAATGGGAGCCACCAAACAAACTCAAAACTGGTTTGGAAACTACAGTTCTTCACTAGAACTCAGTGGCCATCGACTGTCTTTAATGAAATGCCAGTAGAAACAAATTTAATCACTAATTGGACTCTCACAGGTATTTCTTAGCTCCCAATAAGCCTAAGATCTTCTCAGTGCCACACGATTTATAATTTTGGATATTTTCTTTAATCCAGTTCAGATACCATTTGCTAAGCTTTTCAGTCTTTCTTAATGATGTATTTTTTTCTGCGTTTGATCTTTTTCCCACTTTGTTCTCACGTTGTATCTGAAATTACTGATGACTCAGCGATTTGTTTTTAGATTGGAAGGAAGAACAAGCAACTACTTTCAACATAACTTTGGATTGTTAAAAGAAATATGGCAAATGTGTGTAGCAACACCTGAAGCCCTTTACACTAGAGGATAAGGAAATATAAATACCTTTTTAGGCATGTTTTGGATTCTCAGACTTCCTAGAAAATAAATTAGTGTACCACTATCAAATCTTTATGCTAACCTGGGGAACTTACAGTGTTGTCCTGTATCTGCTCCAAGTTGAAATTTTCTTGCTCGATGCTGAAATATTCTTGCACTTTAGAAAAAGGACTACTATTAAGATAGTTATGAGATGTTCTAGCTCTCAATTTTCCAGAAGTTTTATTTAAACTTCATTTTTAAAATTGGAATTTTGAGTCATCTGTGCTCCAAGGTCATCCATGAAGTTAAGAACTGTGCCCTACTTTGCACCAATTTTGCCGAATAAGCTTGAGAAACTCACTTTTTAAAAAAATAATTCCCAAAAGAACCTATTTTTAACTTCAAAATTACCAGAAAATCATCTGTCTGGGAATCAGCATTGTTCCCTGGCATTGTGTCTGGGAATCAGCTTTGTTCAGACTCAACTGAATAACACTTTTTGAAAACTAAAAACAGCCTAACCCCTTTTGCAGCAAGAACTGGCAGCAATGCACTAATCAGCTAAGAGTGCAGAGGCAAGCTTCTAACAAAGACAGCTTGTCGCCTCAGAGGTTTAGGCACTGGAATGAGATAACTAAGACATAAATTTATAACCTATTAAATTGCACTGCATAAAATTCTGTCCCACTTCAGTTCTCTAGTTGCTGTTTCTTTACTGTTACCAGAAGCGCAAATTAGAGGGAGACATGGCATTCACTTCAACTGGAGAACAGTTCAGCAGCTTAGTCAGTATATCAACAGATAACAGATGATGGAAGGGTCTGAAAAAACATGTAAGCATAGTTAAAGAATCCAGTCTTTCCTGTTCCTCAAAAGGCTAACAGAAGTGCTGCATTTTTTAGCCCATGAACCGAGAACTACAGAAAACTTCAGTAAATACAAATTCAGATTTTTCAGAAACAGATGTAGCAGAACTGACAGTAAAATTGGCTGCAAGTGGCTATCCCAGATGAAATTGCAAGGCTATTCTGCTATACTGCTAATGAACAGCAGTGTATATAGATAAACTTTTGTGCTTTCTTAAGTCAGTAAAGAAATTACCATTGACTGAAAAGAAAGCCTCAGGCTTTCTATTCATGCAGTATTACAACGGAAAAAGAAGCAGTGTGCGTACAAAAAAAATTAACCTATTACTTTGCTTGAAACATTGTTAAATAAATATTCTCCGTTTAATAAGTTATCATACCATGCAGAGCTGTATTAAATTTCAGTCTCTTATATAGTTCTGCAGAATTCTAGACTGCATATCTTTGGCTTTCAGGGCACTGCAGTTAGCATAGGAGAAGTTGCTGTTAACGTGAGGGTTGCTGTTAAACTAAGTACATGAGCAACTAATCTTGGCTAAGCAAGAGGACTGCCAACAGGTATTTTAGAATTTGTTTACCCAAACAGTAAGAATATTTCTACTCCTACAGGCTGGAAGCTGTTGTTTGTGCAGTTCTGCTGATAGCAAAGATGTATGAGCTGTAAGACTAATCTGCGCTAAGTTTCCATCTACTCTTCAGTAATGCCTATTCCTGTACCTTCGTTCATGTTACATTTCTTTTATGATCTGCTAAAGGAAAAATGAAAACAACAGAACTATGAATCAGTGAAATAGCATGTTTTCTTCTTTTATATTATAAGAACTTGTACCTTTTTTTTTATTTACTAGTCAGTAAACCTAAGCACGTTACATGCAAGAGAAATAAACATGGTAGGAAAACCATTAGGAAAAAGCCTGTGATAGTTTGCTATTGCTATTTAGCAATCGGGCTTTGTCTATGTAAAACCTGTACTCAAAGCACAAATAATTAAATCTGAAAGTATTTAGGCAGTCTGTGCGCTGAGATAACTGTTTATCAAGGTGACCAGAATTGTCTCAAAGGTTCCTTGTCTTCTCTTGGCTGTCTTCAACCCATCTGTTTTGTTACACTTGGGGCACGTCAGGTTTGAGCAATCCTAAATCTGCTCTCTGATGCTTCAGGCCAGACTCCTGGATCACAGCTGTACCTGGAGCTGCCCCTGAGCAGCACCAGGCTGCTTTATCACCAACCAGCTCCCCAGGAGCAATGCCATCTCTGCTGGGCTTGAGTGCCACGCAGGACATCAGGGCTCCCGAGCTTGAGGACAAGGGCTCTCAGCTGCTATAAATGTGAAAAGAACAGCCAAAACAGGGCCACTTCATGAAGTGCCATCACCACTTAATTTCCCAGAGGCTTAGCTGATTTGAGAAACTCCATCTCACTGTGCACTTTGCATAATTGCCTTTCTCAGGAGCGGCTTCCTCTGCCACTGGTCCGATCCCTGGCTAACTTGTTAATTACATTTTTTTCTGCTGACAACCAGGACAGATTTAGCAAATTCTTTGGTGTCTACAGACAGTAATTTGAAAACTACTGATCATTACATTCACTGCTAGCAGAGAAAAAACCTTTATGCAGCCTTTTAATTCAGGCCTGCTCTAGACACCAAGATTTTTTTCATCACTGGAAGTCTTTTCCCAACATTTACATCAAATCTTTCCTAGCAACCCCACTTACAGATTATTGATATGTTTATTGTGCTACATTTTTCTTCAGTTTAAGTAATCTTCAGCAAATAGTGCATTCTCAGTAGACTATAATGGAAATTAACTACTTCTAAGTTAGACCAAACTTTACATGGGTATTAAGATGCAGAGTATTCCCATTCCTATGTGAGGATTAAGAAGACAAGTAGTAAAAGTTTGTAAAAGTTGTAGTAAGGGATTTCTAAGTCTACTGAATTACATTTAGAATGCAATTTATCTTTATAATTCAAATTATTATTCCTTAAACCTTTTGAATCTAATTTAGTTAATTCTCTGCCTTTCATGCATCACTTAATCGCTTTTTTGACAAAAATGATCAATGTAAAAAAATGCATTTCATGACCAATAAAAATGTAATTCCATAAAGATTGATTAAACTTTTGGGAAATATTCCAATCTATTCCAACTTTGAATACCCACAGCTCCAGCTAAAGTCAGAGTGATATATGTCTGTTCAGTACATCCAAAAATCAGGCCCAGCTCCTCCCCTCTCCAGTTCTGCAGTATCATTCAGAAAGATTTACCAATTTTACTGAGAGACACAGTCAAGGACTCAGTCACACTTCTTGGGAGCAGATGCTGCAGCTGGAATGAAATACAAGTAAACTGAGTTTACTCCCTCCCAAATTGAGTAATAAATTTCACAGACATTTTTCAGAGGATTTTTAACCCACTTTGGGTTTTCAGTTAGTACTGCAATACTGTTAGGAATGTTTATACTGGCCCAGACCTGTCATACAGACCACTGCCTTATCTGCAGGTAGTGACTGGCACTGCAGGACATCAACTCCTCAACAACAAAAGAGAGATTTTCCAAGTCCAGCTTGTTAAGAAGTATGTCAAAACCTGTGTCAAAATGTTCTCTCTCTTTCTTCTAGCACTTTATTTTAGCACTTACTCTCATTATCATGACTATTTTTCATATCTGTATCTGTTAAAATACTTTTTTTAATCCAAAAGGAAAATCAGAATACTGGAGATGGGAAGGACATTAAGTCTGTGGGAGCAGTGGAAAATTCCCTCCTTCCAGGGGAGGTACCTGGACATTCCCATGTAAACATGAATGTTTATTAGCCCATTGAAATTTATGTTTTGTGGGCTTCCCCCACCCCCGACAGATCAAGACTGCAGCCACCACTTTGACCAATGGACATCAAAATTGCAACAATAAAGTCTTGTGGCTAAATCCACAGGTAGTGATATCTTTCTACTCTTATCCTTTCTATCTCTTTCTTCTCCTTACATATTTTCCTAACTGATGTCTTTCTACTTTTATATTGCTTTATTTCTATAGATAATAATAAACAAAACAGCTACATAACTCCTTTCCGTTGCAACAAAATTGTTTTAAAATATACCATACATATCTTATAGGAATATCTTCAGAAGTCTCATAGCTTAATTCCACTAAGTCTGAAAAAGTACTTCCTTTGCAAGTTTTAAATTTGTTATATTTCAGAAATATACTTCTTTAGTCTCTTTTTTTATGAGCTAAGGAGAGCAGAATTTCATTATCTGTCATCTCTGAATTGTTAGTTTTTTCATTTTGTCTCCTTAACCCTGCACAGGTCTGCCTAAAATAGACATTCTCCATCCTTTAAGAATCATAATTAGAGAGATTTTCAAACACCTAATCCAACTATGACCTTTTTCTGATTGCCCTTTAATTTAACAATAATCTTCCTTACATAGCATAATAGACCCCTGTGCAGTAGTTCATGTGAGAATAATAGTACATATTAATTTCTATTTTCTTCTTTATCCACCCTGCTTTCTTGTCTACTTTCATCAGCAGAGGCACTGTGAGCACCATTTCTCTTTAGACTACCCCCGAAGTTATGCAGATCCCTCTCTGTGTAACTGTTATGCAGATTCCTCTCACAAGAACAGTGGTTAGGCACAGTGAGGATGAGTTTAAGGTGTCTCACTGAGATTTCAGAAACACGTCCCAGCAGCTGTGCCAAAGGCAGTACAGACCTGTCCACCACAATGAAGGGGTCAGTGTGGCTGGACTGGTCAGATCCAGCAGGTCTCTGATCCCTTACTGCAGGCCACTGCACTGTTGTCCTATTTCCCTGCAGTGTATGGAATGTTTTATAACCCTGAATTTGACTATTCTAAATAACTGCCTGTCATCTGCAGTTTTGACTAATGAGCAAATCTCGTCCCCTTCCTATATATTCTTTATATATAGAATTTAAATAAAGACTGATTAGGCATTCAGCTGCTAACCTTTTGTCATGATTGGAGTGGAGAAAAGGTGAGAGACTAAGCCAAAAATGTATCAGATCACTCTGAAGTAACCATGAAAAGTTTTACTTATTCTAATGGTAACACTTTGGTGAATATTAGGTTCTTCAACTTTAAAATATTATCTTCAAACAGAGAAGGCACAGAATGAGATAAAAAGTCAGTAAAAAGTATATTGTGATATCATCCAAACCCATGATATCACAAGACACACCCAGTCTTGAAAACTAGATGTACTTGGTTTAAAAAAACATATTCAAATGTAGGATAAGGTTATCAGAAGATCTTTAGTATACGGTTTGTAGGATTAGCCCCAAATAATGTCCTTGACTGAGATTGATAATATTCCTTTTGGACTGAGGAGAGAGAATGCCAGACTCTTTACAAAAGAAAGGGATGAGACTGAGACTGATGCAGGAGGAAAGCTCCACATAAATCATTCAGCAGAGCCACAACTGAAACGAGTCCAAGTAAAGGCTCTGTAAGGATGGGGGGAAGGCAGGGAAAGCTGCCACCACCGAGGGAGAGAGAACATGCCATCTTCTTATCAAAATGGAAAAAAAAGAAAGCAGGGAAATAGGTAACAGGGTTTAAATAGATCAGCTGGTGCAAGAGAGCACAAAAAATGACCAGCTGTTTGGGCTAAAGTTTATTGCTGCCAAGGGAAAGGTGAATGCCCTCTGCTGTGTCCTTTCTCCCAGAGAGGCATGCAAGGAAAAAATCGTGTGAAAAGGTTAGTCAGAGCCATAGTGATGTCTTTCTACTGTTATATTTGGCTTATTTCAAGTACCTCAGACACAGAAACTAGTTAGTAGAGTAAAGTGAGTCATGATGGACAGCAATTAAGAGATTGAAACCCTTGCAGAAAATCAGATTCCTGTTTGTGTGATCTATTAGCCTGTGAAATAATCTCTTAAGAGAAGTCACACTTACCCAAAGGTGCATGGACAACCAGTGCAATTGATGGAAGAGTGTGCAGGAGGTCAATACTAACTCCATATTAACCCAAAGGAGTGCAAAGGGGTCTGAGACTCCTCCTCCTGCTCCGATATGCAAGCTTGGACTTCAAGCACTCCTCCATGAAACAAGATGTAAACAAATATCTTGTCTGTTCCAAACATCAGACAATAGGTACAAAGGACTGAAAATATATATTCTCTACACCTTCTTTACATGTTTTCATGTTCTACAGTTTAAAAGCCGTTTCTTGCCCGTGGTTAAAACCACTGTATTCTAGCTAATTCTCAGGAGTAATTAAGATCTAGTTCTCCCTCAATCTGGCCTTCTTCAAAGTAGAGGAATCTCTGGCCATAGATGAATTCTTGAATGTCAGTTTGTAGCTTCTTAGGCTCCAACTGTATTATTCCAGCTAAAGTGTACTATATGGAGTTATTATTTAAAGATTGGAAGAGAAAAAGAGGTATTTTTAAAAATATAAGAAAGAACCAAAGTTCTGTTTTCCTCCCTTTCCAAAATCCTTACTAATTTTGCAAATAATCCAATCTGATGAGAAAAAACTAGTTCATTGAAATTAATATACAGCATTTTGTTTTGCCTTGCCTGTATAGTTTGCTTTCAGTTAGAGTTTAATTTGTTAAGGAAAGTGTCCTGATAGAGCCTTAGTAAAGGAAAATCCACTCTTGCACTCACTCACTGCATTATTATAGGCCAAAGTAAGCACAAAATACCTGAAGAATGCTTCAGGGGGACACAAGGTTCATTACAAAAATAATCCACTGCAATATGATAAAACATAAGGTAGCTATTCACTCTACCATGGCACAGATGAGGACTTTATTTTAAACCCACAGCAGATTGAATTTTTACATGATGTTTTCTTTAAACTGCCTTCCTTAATCTAGAAATACATTAAAATACTCGTCTGCCAGCTGTGCCGTTTTCAGCTGTAGCAAACTGATGATTAGTATCCTCCCGACATTATTTTCTACACATGAAATAAAAAATTACTGTCACAGGATTACAGAAAAGGAAAAAATCTGTATGTTTTGTCTTTAGGTTTTTATCTTATCCTTGAATTATTTCCATTCTTAACAGGTCTGCTACAATTAAGCAGACTTGCAAATATGGTGGGTGCAGAAATACAAAAAGCTGCTTTTGCCAAGATTGAAAAAAAGTCAATAATATTTCAATCTTACAAATTTGTGGAAATGCTTTCCACAGTCACCTAAAATGACTATATTCAGTGTGAAAGCTTGTGATGTTCTGTGATACGCTGATGGTCAAATCCAGCCCACTGACTTCAGAATGCAAAAAGCATTTTTGACTATGTCTGTTCTTCATTCTCAGCCTCCAAGGTCATTTCAAGAGCTCCCTGTATCAGCTAAGAAAGAGACTGGCTGTACTTTATGCTTAAAGATACATTTTATCCTGACATACTGTTGACAAGTGCAAAGTATTCAATCCACTAGGATTTTTTCTTTTACTTTCATATAGATGACAGAGGAATCAAAACCACTGAACTAAGTGCAACAAAAAATTTATTTTTCTATCTCATTTTTAAGCATATACTGCATACAATTTTTGATCCTAAATGCAAAATATAAATCACATGTCTACAGGGCGCCGAAATCCCTTAGTCCGGCTAAGCTACAACTATATTAGTAAGCAAAACAGACCAGCAGAAGTGGCTCTGTGAAGTAAAATAGCTGATGAGGACCTGCAATCCTCCCGGCTCATATTGCATGGGGTTTTTCTGGATCAAACTTGCTGTGTTCTGCTCTTACAGACTAACTGCCAGGTCACCACTGGTGACCTCCGGGAGTGCATCTTCCAGTTAAGTTCCACACAAAGGGAATCCAGCTCTTGTGCTCTAGGGCTGCTCCACAGTGCAACCCAAAGCAGAGTACAGGAGTACATTTGAGAGGTTCACTGAATCCAGGGGAGGATCCATGGATAGCCTGTTAGCTTTGTTCCTCCCTCAAAGCTAGAACCCCCTGGAGTGCTGCTCTGTATGTAGTTCTGAGGATGAATCCTCAGACACAGCAGACTGCACTGAATCCCACTTTTCTTCTTAACACATTGGGTGGCACTTCAAGAAAACACATTATTGTGGCACAGCCCATCAAGAGAAGGCTTCTGCCAGAACAGATTTCAGAACTGCTTTTAGCCTGTCAAACACTTTGACCTTTCACTTCAGAATGGATGGTAGGGTTTCAGATATCTGTGATAAAAATTACTAACCCTGGGTGAGACCTTGAGCATACATGGCTCCCTGATATGGATTCTTTTATCCTAGAGAAGTTACAGGTTGAAGCCCTTCACTGCCCACCACTGCTCACCACAAAAGCTCAGGACAGCGACAGGACACATACATGTCCATCATCTCTGACTTCAGCAGCTGCCAGAAGGAATTTGCATTAAGTAGATTCTCCACAACTATTTTGCCCTTGGCTGCTTTTCTGAGTCATCAGTGACTCTGGCAGTAGTTTTGCAGTGTGGGCACTTCTCTGTAATCCCCTGGCTTTCTTCACAAGTGTCATCAAAAAGCCATCAGGCTGGGGTGGGTTTTTTTTTGCTCGTTCGCCTAGGGGCAGATCTGAGTCACCGACCTTGGAAGGAAGGGCTCTAAATTTCAGTATCATGTTTCCCAAAAGAAGCTGTAAATCAAGCTGCTGAAATACCTAAAGATACAATTTCTCTGGAGAGTCACTGAACAAGCTTCATTTTAACAGCAAAGTTCCACCACTCTGGTTTACCCACACAGACTATCTCTTCTTTTAAAGACAGAAATGTGATCTTCACCTAGACCACTACAAATACTTCTCTTGATGTTATCCTTTTCCTTCATATCAGAAAGATGTCCACCTCAAAACCACCCCAAATCTTTCTCAAATGCAGGCATGTGGAGAAAACTGATTTTTCTGCTTTGATTTTAGATAAGAAAGAAAATCACAACTTAGAATAGGTTGTCATTTCTTCTTTTAGATGTGGTCACTTCAGCTCTAGTACTAGGGTTAGTATAACACTCCTTACTCTACTCCAAAGGAAGAATACTAAATGTAACAGATTGGTGTTTTGTACTTCATCAGACTGCAATCTGGCAAATACACTTCAATCCATTGGCACAGTGCCTACTTTTCTACCACTAATCCCTGCTCAATGTCACTGTCACCTGGAGCAGTCACTGATAATCTGAAAAATGTAGTTTGTTTGTGACACAAAGGACAGGAGACTGAATGGATATGCAATCTGCAGTGCAAATAAGACAGAATCTCACCAATAATACATGCTCGGCTTCCAAAATTTTAGGAGCAAAAGAGAAGAGCTGTCTTTAGCCATTTTTCCTCCTTAGAGGAAAGCAGTCTGCATCTGGAAAGTGAGAAGAAGAGATGAGAAACTATGAGGCAAGTAAAACAATAACATCACAAGCAATTGAATGTCTGAAATACCTGCTAGGTACACATTCAGGACATGAGGAACAAACAGGAGTAACTCAAAGGCTTAACTAATTTGTATAATTGGTGTCACAATTTCCTAGTGGAATGTAGTTAAGTATACAGGGAAGCACCTTGGGAGGGGTGAGAAGTACCTGAGATGCAGTGGTAGAGGGGTTATTTTTCAAGAGCACATTCTGAACTTTGGCAAAATCATATACAATGAATGACAGTTTCAATGGTTCTGGTTGGAATAGAAAGAAAAGATTTTAAGGCAATATTTCCAGAGATAAATAAATGAGGCTGTTGGATATAGTTGTTTAGAGACAACCTAAGGGTGGCAGACTGTTGCTGACTGGGGACAAGACATTCTTTTACACCTTTTGGAACAATCATATTGTGGGGCCCAAAATATTTCCTGCATGTACTGTAGAAAATCTTCTTTGGAAGGGAAGTTATTAGGACAATAGCTATTTTAAAAACTATTCTGCCAGAGGCAGAAAATACTTTGGGTTATAGAGACACTGTTGGATCAGCAAGAAAAAAAGGGTTACAAAATATTGACAGCACTTTGGGAAAGCAGACATCAGTGGAAAGAATTTATTATCAGGTCTTTTGCATGAATAATTTGGGGTTATTTTAAAAAGTGAAAGACATTATGCCAATGACAGAACTGAAATTACCTCAAAGATAAGAATCCTATTAGCAGATATTTTGACTGTATAAGTAGCTGTTTAGTGGTCTGAAAATGGAAAAAGGACCTGCACACAGAATGAAAACAAGGGCATATATCTTGATACAAAAGAATTGTTCAGATACGTGAAATTCAGCAAGGCTAAGGCTGAGTTGCAATTAACAGGGACATAACAAGCAACAAGAAAAGATTCTACAAATACATGACACATTAAAATGAAAGGACGTGTTAAGGAGATGAAATAATGAATGACTCAAGGAAGGCCATCACATCCAATGCATTCTTTCAATTTTCAAATAGATGTTAACTATGATCCAATACTTAATTAAATTACATTTTTAAAGGAGATAGGCATGTCTTCCTGAATATGGGTGAGGACATTGAAAAAGATAGAGATTTTCAATTTGGCTTAGTTCAATGAGTTTCAATTAAGTATCCTTAACAAAGCGACCTCAGTAATCTCTGAATCATAGCACTTACCTTGGAGAGTTGATGAAGAAAAGTAGAATTCCCTGAAGAGAAACATAGGGCAATCACAATGTCATGCTTTAAAAAGGGAAAATTTCTCTGCTTGGGAGGGTACAAACCAGTCCTTGAACTGTCCGCCTTTTAAAAATTCTGAAGCAGTTTATTAAAATTCATTTCTAAGGCACAAAACAGTAGGATGAAAATAAAAAAGAGAAAACATGGACTTAAAAGGAACAAGTCATGTCAAGTCAATGTAATTTCTTTCTTTCTGTGATTACTGGCCTAACTGAATAAGGGAAAAGTCCCAGCTGTGACATATTTGGACTTTATTAAGGCTTTTCTAATATTTAGAATAAATTTAAATATTCTAGTGTACAAACCAGAGAACTAACTTCTAGATGAAATCATATTCAGGTGTGTTGAAAAAAACTGTACGGAACATGATCTATGAAGGGAGATTAAGGAAAACCACAACAGTTTTGTCTAGCAAAGAACTGGAACAATACCATTTTCTAGTATATCAGACTTTTTTATATGCAAACATCCATATAAATATATATATGAGGCAAGATATATTAAAGTTGAGACAGAAAAGCTTGAATTGCCACATAGGAGATTGGGGCTTGAGCAAGTCTGTTTTTTCCCATACCTTTCCTAGGATTCAGAGGTTCACAATAAGGCTGTAGCATCTTTCACTGTGATCTTTTGGTACACAACAAAGAGTAAAGATTGGGATGGAGAGTCACCCCTGAGCTCCCAGCAGACTGAATTTTCCCTGTATTAAATCACACAGTCCCCAGCGTGCAAGGTGTCCTGAGTGTTTTGTTAGACTTAACAAGCATTTCTCAAACTGACAGCATTCTACATGACCAAAAGCAAGGCCTGGTGAGTGGAACTAACAGAATGTCAATACAATGATTAGCATATTCACTGAAACACTCTGCGTGCACAGTGTCTCTGGTTTCCTGTTGCAAAAAGAGAATATCCAGTGACAGAGAATCCAGAAAGGAGTCAGCCAAATGGAAGAGCACATGATATAAAAATATGACCTATTTCAGCATCAGCTTTTCAGAGTACGCAATATGGTCAGTGGTAAATGTCCTCATTTTTTTAATATTTCTGAGACTTACTTTAAAATGCTAGGAAATAAATTATTAGAAAACTAAAATTGAATTCATTGATTATCTAATTCCTGGAATAATAGTAATAACCTACCATTCAAGCAGCCTTGTTCCCTTTACAAACCTCCTCGTTCCCATGCCACAATCTCCAATGCTCAGTCATTTCAAATAGCAGCTACTTGAAACTTTCTTTCCCGTTTTGGTGTTTGGGATGGGGTTATTTGGTGTGGTGGTTTTAATTGGCCCAAAACATGAGTAAAATATTTTTAACATCTAAGAAAAATTTAGACCCCTCAGAAGCCGCTGTGGTGAACCTAAAGTGTCTGAGGGGTGGGGAGTGGCACAAAGATGGCTCCTGTGTGTCCTGAGTGTAAGTTCTAGAAGTTTTTACATCAAGTCCAGCAGAGCCAATCTCTGATGGCTCTGAAGGTGATGGACATGCTGCCGGCCAAGTTTGGGCCAATTGGAGGTGCTGGTTACGCCTCTGTGAAAACATATTTAAGAAAAATTCAAAACAAGGGAGAGGCGCACTTCTTTCACTTCTTTGTAGTTAGAAGAAGAAGAGGTAGAAGTAAAAATATGTGAGAGAAAACAGCATGGAGACGCCAAAGTCAGTAAAAAAAGTGAGAGAGGAGGTGCCTGAGCTGAAACTCTCTGCTAGCCACGGTGAAGGCCATGGGGGCAGGAGGTCCCCCTGCAGCCCATGGAGTCCACAGGAGTGCAGAAA